>CXYZ01001200.1:8576-21709 GCA_900006705.1 Sonneratia caseolaris
TGTGTCTGTGGCGAAAGAAACGCATTTTGTTTCTTGTATATCCTCTGATAAAAGAAAAGAAAGCTGTACAAATTGGGAAAAGTCGGAGCTTTACGTTTGGTTTCCTTTATTCCAAAGATCAACCCGAACAGAACTCCGACCACGATCGTCATGAAGAATCGGATGGCGTTGTACTGCGGGTTCCTCCAGTAGGACCAATGCTGTTTCCAGAAGCAGGCCTTGCACTGCGTGAGGAAAGACTGGGAGTACTTCGCCGGGAAGTAAAGACCGCTGATTCCCGGGGCCAGCATGCTCAGCTCTTCGATGAGTTTCTGATTGCTCCTGGAAGTTATATATTCGCAGAAGTTAAATGGGTCGAGATCAGAGATGAAGCTGGAAAAGTCGAGTTTTCGTTGCATCTGCTCGCTTACTTGTATGGGTCGGAATTGGCGTATAGTTCTGCGAAATCTACCCCAAGTTGAGCCTCAGAGACGGTGGAAGAGATCTCGAGCATCCATGTCGCAGGGTTGTATCCTTCTTGGATCCTCGGAACTCCAGGAACAGCCTGAGGGATAATACAATAGTCAGTTTACTAATACTCCGGAACAGTTTTCTTTGTTTTCTTCCCCTGGTGGAAATAGAAATTGAAGGAAAACAACTTGAAATCCATCGTGTCTCTTGTGTGGTTTCCTACTTGGAATGGGATGGAGAACTGGAAATCTGAAGAGAGGCAAACAGTTTTAACCAAATGAAACCGAGTAAGGCAGTAGCACTACTCACTTCAAAGTACTCGATGAGCTTGCTCGAATGCCAACCCAGCAGCCCAGCATAAATGACCGGCCCTCCTCTCTTCATCAACCGGAGCTGCAGAAACAGCAGAGACCGGTTTGNGATAAATGACCGGCCCTCCTCTCTTCATCAACAGGAGCTGCGGAAACAGCAGAGACCGGTTCGAGAATAAAACCCGATTTATAAGATATGGACAAACAGGACAAATGGATTGATGATCTAATAGCACTAGACAAGAACCTCATCGAAGGCTTCAAAGATGTCTATGCTCGGCTGGTGAATCGTGCACACTACAGTTCTCCCAGTGTCAACCGTATTCCTCACTGTCCCCATGACAATTGCAGCAGCTCGGGCATCCAAGCTCGAGGTTGGCTCATCCATGAAGATTATCAAGGGATTCGCCACCAGCTCGACTGCTATCGTGAGTCTCTTTCTTTGTTCTGTCGAGAGGCCGTTAAGCCCTGGTAGGCCGACCAATGAGTTCATTAACGAATTTAGCTCGACCAAATCCATGATTTCCTCCACAAACATCTATTTACAGAAGCAGTTTAGCTCAATAGGGACGATCATAGGCTTTTGTATGCAGGAATAACTATCAATTAGCATACCTGTCTAGTTTCCTTGTTGACATCCTTTGGAAGATGCAGCCAAGCGTAGTACACGAGTGGAGCGACTCATGGACTATAACATTAGGAGAATGAATATCATTCTGTTCACAGTAACCCGTGACCCGAGCAAATGTAGCCTGGTTTTTCGGGTAGCCCGAAATACTGATGCTTCCTTCGAAGTATCCACCAGTCTTTCTTACCGCCAAGACATCCATGAAGGTAGTCTTTCCAGCACCACTAACACCAACCAGTGCTGTCAGTGTTCCAGGCCTAAAAGCTCCGCTAACATCCCAGAGTAGCTGCAGACGGGTCTCTTTGATTCCTTGGCTCATCATTTCCTGATGATAAGGAAGTATTAGTTCAGAAACTTGGTGACATAGCTGAGTAACATCCCGAAAATCTCCTAAAGTGCAATCAAGACGTCTCGTCCTGATTACTCCTTGACGAGATCATACAAAAGAAGGCTACTCACAGCGGGCATATCAACATAGTAATTCACGTGACTGAACGTGAGCGACAGAGGTCGAAACGGCAACACCATTCCCCTCTTAGCACTTGTTTGATTGGCCACCGCAGTAAGTTTTCTGGTCTCTGGAGTGTTCATAACGGCCATGTCTATGCCTGCAACAGAAAAGACATGCTCAATGAAATGTTGCTTCAGGTTCGGATTTATCGATGTGTTAGATTAGCCCGAATGGACTTCCAATGTGATGATTGAGCTTTCTATTGGAATCAAAAGAGCAACAATCAATAGATATTTATCCAGATGAAGCTCGGATGTTTTCGCCTTTTGGATGTCTTTCTCGTTCTTCCGTACCTTCGAAAAGTGGAGCAGTCGATGGTGTACTGATGACCATGTTCACCATTTCCCATTGTTCGCCCGAAGAGAGTACTCTCCCTTTGCCCTTAGCCGCATAGTTCTCGTCCAAGATAATGGACTTCGAATCCCCCAGAGCTGACATCGTGTTTTTAGCTCACAGGTTAGGAAAGATCATAAAGCCTGTAACCGCATCGATTAAAGCCGAACCCTAGTAAGAGATTTTCCGATTCTTAAGATTTACGTATGTCAGGGCTGCGATGAAGCAAATGTTGAAGAGCAGAGAGAACCCGAGGACTGCATCGATACAGATCCAGTGCCAGTAGTCCTCGACAAACATGCCCCTGTACCTGAGAAGTATACTTCCCACCGTGGGCTCGGAGATTCTTGAGTCGTTGTTGGGCTGAAACACGATTATAAACACGTAGCATGTAAACCAGCAGGTTCTATGTCTCAGACGAGTTTCTTGGACGTTCTGTCTCACCGTGCTCCATCTCTTGTCAAGGAACTCGTTGATGAACATCGCATCCTGCCCGTACATCATCAGAGAAATGTAGTATCCCCATTTCATCCACGGCTCGATATCATCTGTCATGAGAAAATGGAGAAATGGAACTGCAGGTGAGCGTGAGACCGAAGCAGAAGCAGAAAGGGTGAAAAATGAAAGACTGGATCGGGATAGACATTATCCTTGGCGACGATAAATCCTCTGAGGACAAACACTTGTAGCAGTGTGAAGGTTCTAAGCGGGTTTGCCACCACTTCGAGTCCTCCCGAGTGCAGCGATGAAACGGAAGAGCGAAAGAGCCATCTGGTGGACCCCGAAGAATGCCAGAAGTTGACGGAAAAATCTGCAATTGAATTTCATTAACATCACCAGAGAACAATGAAGAAGCACGAGCTTGCTTACGGCAAAGAGAGGGCTAGAATTCATTAGGATTCGGGGTGACATAGAGCAATTGCTTGTCATGCAAGCAACTTGGTATAGATTTTACCTGCTGGCTGATGGGGCGAATCCAATGGGGTAATAGGTAAGAAGGATCCAAATCCCCGACTCCATTAATGAGATCGGGATCCTGAGGAGCCAAATTGGCGACCCGAAAGCCCAGGCGGGATAGAACAAGAAATCCCTCTGCTCGAAGAAGACGGCGAGCCTGAATACGGTCATCGCAAGTTCAGCCATCCCGTTGAACATCACGTTGAAGAGGCTGAAGAAGAGAGCACCATAGAACTTCCCTCCGTCGTCCACCGTCCCGTACTTCATCTCTGTCCAGAAGAAAATGTTCATCGCGATGATCGACATGATCATTATCTGCACCGTCTTGAATGTGTAAACAAACGAGTTCCACTTCATCAGGAGCCATTCCCGTGCGAAGCAAGCCTTGAAGAGCTCCCAGTTCGATATTCCATACTTCTCCTTCACCAGCGCTGCCGGGTGAGCCCTCAATCTGTCCGACGGGACCGAAAGCTCCTCGTGCATCTTGATCCCCACGTAGGAGTTACTGAAAAGGGTCACAAACTCGGCCACAGAGACGTAATGGTAAGGCTCGTTTTTCCGGCACCAGTACTGCTCATGGTCCTTCCTGGATGTCACCTCCTGCAAGAAAATCAGCAACTCCTTTCCTCTCGGGGCACCTGAAGCCAACATTCTTGAAGAACTCGAGGACATTCTCCCGGGGGCCTTGGTACACGATTTGTCCCTTCGAGAGAAGGATGATGTCGTCAAAGAGATTGAAAGTCTCTGGAGCCAGCTGAAGAAGGGAAATCACCATTGTCATGTCCATTATGTGGACCGTCTGCCTCATGAACCGTACGATCTGGAAGGTCGTCAAGCTGTCGAGCCCCGTGGATATCTCGTCCATGAAGATAGCCTTCGCTGGACCCACCAGCATCTCCCCTGAAAATGCAAAAAGACATCTTAGGACGTGCCTGGGAGGAAAAACCATCATGATTTTGCTTGATGGCGAAACCATTCTCTTTGTTTTTCAGTGCTTCGACTTGCCGGTGGTTACCCATTTCTTTTGGCCTCCCGAAATGCCTCGTCTCATCTCATCACCCACCACGATATTGGCGCCTATATCTAACCCGAGAATCTGCCCAAATCAAGCTGCTATTTAGTATTCTGGTAGTTGTCTAAGACTAATGAAAATCTTGCAGGAAGAGTCGTAAGATTCAGGAACCGAACCTTGAGAACATAGTCGGTGACGAGACTAGTTTCTAGACTGATCATCGCCGTGGCTTTCATGAAGGCATCAATCTCCGGGTCAGGTTTGATCCCAGCCTCCTTTTCTTGCCTCGATAGCTCTGCTAACAGCTCGTACCTCATCCCGACTCCTAAACACTGACCCGAGAAGTCCAGCGTCTCTCTGACTGTCATCTCACCGTGATGGAGGTCGTGTTGACTAATGTAAGCGCATGTCCTCTGAGGAACAAACTCGGAGAGACTGTGACCGCAGTAAGAGATATTCCCAGATATCTGTCCATCGAAGAAAGAAAGTGTGAAACTAAGCCTTGAAGAATGATTTGCCCAAATATAAGTTTGGCTTGCTATGCTTGGAGCTCAAGAACACACCCTGAGGCCCTCATCGGGCTTTCCAGAAAGCGACTGGAGCATTGTGGTCTTCCCAGAGCCAGGAGGTCCCAAGAGAAGTGTCATTCTGACAGAGACAAAGTCTATGTTAAATTACCGAAAACACACCCAAGCTTTATCTGTTCGAGTGCGAGTCAATTTCTGCTGTAAATTAAAGAAGCTTTGGAAGATTCACAAGTAGAAAACTTGTACCTTGATGGCTACACTATCCCGCGCACATCCTGGAGTACCTCTACGACTCTTTTCTTCGACGGGAGAAGCTCAATCATGCCTAGAACTCCCTGTCCATCATATCAAAGCCAACTCGGACATATCCTTAAATATGCAGAAAAAAGAAATGCCATTCTGCCGAAGGAACAAAGGCTTACTTCGATTGCATTGAAGGAAGAATTGATCAAGGTCAGGAGTGCCCTCATCCCGATATAAGCATCTCCTTCCACCGACAGATGCTCGAACCGAACTTCAATCTTCGGGATGTCAATTCCTACCCTGATATATCGCACCGGCTCAGCATTCAATAAATAAACAACGGAGGAAACGAATTCTACACAGACATGAACTGCAGTCCCATTTTCTTACGGAAAAGAAACTAGAGATTTCAGGTGGGCGACCGTGACCAGATCGGTTACCTGTCTGTTCTTTCCCATAGCCCGTAAAGCAGCCGCTCGTTGTCCTCCTCGACAACCTGCGGTATTCTCTCCATGAGGTGCTGCTTGTCCTGCACACCAAGGTTGGTGAGGTCGGTCTCCTCATACCCGACTCTCCCTTTATCGAGGACCTGCTCCAGCATCCGTCTCTTGAGGCGGTCGTAAGTCGGGAGCCGCTCAATGGCAGCCCACTTGAGCTCTTCCCCGTCATCCTCCCTCCCACTCTCCTGGAACACTTTGTGGGAGTTCCACACCTCCCGGATGCTCGCCGAGGCCCGGTTCCTCCGGCTGGTGGACCCTACTGCGAGGCTGTTCCGGTGGCTTAGCAACCGTGTGCTTACGGACCGGTGGCTCAGCGCCCGTGCCAGATCGCCCCCTGGCAAAGCCAAGGCCATTGTCAAGGTCCCTTTTTTCTTGTTTTTACCTTTCTCGTCCCCTTCTTCGATCCCTTCAGTACAAGAGAAATCGAATGAACAAGCAAGCTGTTTCTTGCTGCACTAACTTGATACCTTCAGAGCTGTTTTTCCCGACAATGGCTGGTGTCGGAGGTGGTTTATATACAGGGATGGATTTACAGTAAGTGAGGGCGATGGCCAGACTCGGGAAAACTCGAGATAACATATGAAATGTTATATAAATTTTATTATATTTTATTAAATTATCTCATAAATTATATCACATATCCTTATATTAAATTTCACAAAGTTCTAGATCCAACAAAAGATAGAATTACAAGAATTCTTTCCCCTGCATGCATCTCTTATGTACATAAATCCAAGTCATTCGGCCTTTACGGTGAAACTCAATTCACAAGACTGGAGCCACTTGGCATCAGGCCACCTCAACCCCACCGAGCCGGTCATGAGATCCTCTTTTATGGAAGAAGGCAGAAGAAGTCTAGGATGACTCGAATTGGAAAAGCAGAAATCATCGATATCCTTGGGTGTGTCGAGTTCATGCGGGTGTTTCCTTCAGAAGAATATGAATCGGTGTATCCTAAGGATAAAGGGGACGGCTTGATAAAAAAATTTAATGGTTGATTGTAAGCTTTTTAGTGTTTAGTGCTGTTTAATAAGGAAATATGCCATTCTAATTCTGATTCATTGAACCTACCTTTTGAATTTCACTAGTCACCGCTTACTAATCCACTAAGAGCGATCATGTGCTAGTTTAGGAGCAGATCATATCGGTTCCAAATTTTGACGGATCAGTTTCACACCAAACCGGCATGAATAGATACCNAGATCATATCGGTTCCAAATTTTGACGGATCAATTTCACACCAAACCGGTATGTTCAACATCTCTAGACCAGCCAGGCTTTCCACACCGATTGAATCCTGACAGAATAGATAACCGAAGACTACCAGAACTGATTGGAATATGTTGGATTACAATAATTTTCAACACAAAATTCCGCCAGCGTAGTCTGACACGGTTGGCCGCTACACTTCGACCATGATCAACAACTGTACGGTAAACCCCGGCACGTGCAACTCTGCATATTCGCTAACAAATACAACAGAAAATGCTTTGCTTGAATACCGTTTCTTGTGATTCCTTTTCTCGTCGCCTTTCTTTCTCTGACACCGCAATGAAGTTCGAAGAAATCCTCTTCTTGATTTTACACACATCGGACGTGAGGTGATAAGGATACACTAGAATGTACACAAATCTCAAACTTCAAAAAGTCTGTACAAAAGTAGTAAAGAAAACCTCCTCTTCCGACTCCTCGAAGATCATAGCCTTTCACAGATTTGCCTCGAGTCAGTTGAGGAAGTGGGCAGCGACCAAGGTTGATGATTCCACGGCTTCTGCTGCCACAGCGATCCTGAGGGCCATCGTAGCCCTGTACGCTGCCAGGTCGGCGTTCCCCATGAGGAATTGAGCCCTCTGGCGCTTTGAGACTGCCAGCTCAAGTGATCGGCTTGCTGAAGCCACAGTTTCCTCGAGCTTCTGCAAGGACCTCTGTTCCATGAGAGCGTCTCTTTGAGCTGCTAATGCTTCAAACATTGAACGAAAAAGAAGTCAGCACTCTAACACAGTGAAACAAGAATGCAGAAACCAAAAGTGAGATGCACGGGAAAAGGTACTCTTATTAGCTCACCTTGAAGTAATCCCGGTTGTTTGCCTCGTCCATGATGGCTTACCTGCCTCTTAAATGATCTCTTCTTGCGCAGGCCAGGATTCGGGACAACTGGAGACTTCCTTGGTTGATTAACCTGTTACCAAGATAATCTTAATTGTGTCAGAACAAGCTTTCTCATGAATTATACAGCAAGTGCGACACAGAAGCAACCATATCAATTAAAAAAAAACCAGAAGCAAAACTATATGGTAAATAAACAAAATCACTAAAAAAATTATTAAAAATATCAAAAAGGGACCCTGTAGACAAGAAGATGGCTCAGAGATTAAGAAGTCCCTAATCGGCATATTACCAAAAGAAAAAAAAACAAACCTGGAAAGCTCTGATCAATGCTGAGCCCTTGTGCCTTCGCTTATTTGTCCAGTAGCTATAGACAGCTTCCACAACTTCCCTCCTCCACATGTCTGCACAAATATTTGCATTGGGTTTCTCTTTAGAGAAATCGTGTGGGTTATAATAGAAAGCCTTCTCAAACACATCGATCATGAGCTCAAAGCTCTCCTCCTCCAAATCCTCCTGAAGCTCATCAGCAAAACGCTGCCTCTCATCATTGTATCTCCGAAGCCACTCCTCATCCTCAGAGTCCATATCATAGTTTGCAGTCCTCTTCATCATGATTCTGGAAACCTCATCACTGCTCATGGTAATATATGAACTGGGTCTAGAGAAGGCACTGAGATTAACGTCCTCGTAGTCTGGAACTTCTCGAACACCAGGGACAGGGATGGCTTTAACAGCAGCTGTAGCAGCAGTAGTAGGAGAAACAGCCTGCTTATTTCGGTCAAAACACTCCTTATACAGATCTTTGAATTTGCACCAATCAACTCGATTCAAGAACTCCAGTCTCCAACCATTATCCCCAGTCCATACAGTAGCATGGGTGAACCGGTTCAAGACAGAAGGCTTCAACATTTCTTTTGCCTTGTGAGTGTACTTGGTAAGCCCATCTCTCTTCACCACAAGGCACCACTCTCCTGATGCACAAGGTTCTAAAAGAACAGTTGCTCTTTCTTCTCTAAAGCACTTGTCTGATTCAATAATTAACAGATTCACAGAACAAGAAGTTGAGTCCATGTCCTGTGAGAGCACCAACTCAGTACTGGTGGTGATGGTGCTGCTAATTTCATTAACACCTCGTGCAGGGTTCCTATGGCCAGATCTTATAACTTTTCTACTGGACAGTACAGAGGCAAATTGGAATCCATTTTTCCTGGCACTTACTAGATCTGATGCTAATGATCCGTTCTTTTTGTTCAGACCAGCAAGGGAAGGATTTCTAGCCCTTCTAGGCTTCAAAGAGCTCCTCCTCTTGCGAATACCACGGGAGTGAAACCCATGCCTAGATTGGGCATAACAACACTCTGATCTTGAGGTCCTAAGGGGCAGTTGTAACATTAACCTGCCAAATGGGGTTCCAGCATCGGGCTTGGCATTGGAAGGCAAACAAGAAGTTAAGAGTTCATCCTCATCATCACTGAGCTCATCAGTGAAATTATTTACATGACTTGGTGGCAGAGAATGATGCTTCAGGGAGATGTCCAAATGGATGGATCTGAAACAATGTGGAATAGCAGAAAAATTAACCAAAAACATTGGGACATCATCTCTGGACCCAAAAAACTTGCAAATCCCAGAACCAGATGTCAAAGGAGCGTCCTGAAATAAAAGTATGAGATAAGTATCAGGATTCATAAAATGTACATTACTCTTAACAGAAAAGGAAGCATATTACTGATCCATTGAACTTGCTGTGTTTACCCACCAAAGTCACAAACTTGTATATGATCACTTCAAAAAATGACACGGCCATAAAAAAGAATTTCCAATTACAACGTATGACAAGCAACCAAGTATATAAATGGGAACATAATTGTAACGGGAAGAAAAACACCATAGTCCTCCAAATCACCTTGCTGTAAAATTAGCATCGACTATTAAAACAGGGCTGTTTTCATGCAAAATGATGACACGGCTCCATCATTAAATAAAAGAAGAAAAACAGCTTTACATGGTGATCGGATGAAGAAACTGAACAGACTTCTAACTATACCGCAACTCCAACTATCAAATGAGCTTATTCTCAGTCAGATCAGGATCTAGAAATACCTATTGAAATGATTCTGAGAAAGGGGGGCACAAAGAACGGCTTACCCACAGGAAATAAACTCCACGTGACGCATATATCTCATGGATTGGCCCCTCCAACAAGAATCCAGAAAGCTCAGACATACTCAAGCTTACATTCTTAATGTACCTCAAAATAGAACAGAGGAGCCCGGCAAACCCGGAATCCTCGCAGCAAGAAACCGATGTCAAAACAACAGCGAGCCCCCCAAAACCAATGCAAGCCTCTTGGCTGATGCCCTCGACTTTTGTCCTCTTAGATCTACGTGAAAAGCGAATGCCATACTTCTTTCCGTCCAAATTGTTCCCATCACATGACCTTCTCTTCCTACTTCTTCGACTGAAAACAATACCAAACAACTTATCCTCATCACTAAATCCACCGTCGACCCCTGCCACAGCATTGGTATTGTACATTTTATGATCTTCACCATCCCCAGATTCAGTTGCACCAATTTCCCGCTTCGGGCTCACATTCTTCCTCCACCCAATTTGCTTGCCACTGCCTTTGCTGTCCACAAAGCTGTACCATTCGTCCTTTTCGCCACCCTTCCTGAGCTTCCCATCCAAAGATTCCGGCCACAGCCGCCGCCCTGACCGCAATACCCTCGCCCCATCCGCACCCTTCACCACTCCAAAGACCCTCGTCGTTCTTCGCATACCTACTGAAGGCATTGCCGAGTCCACTCACTGAGTTCCCAGCGTCAACTCGCCTCCTACTCGCGAAACCCCCACTCAAGCAACACCAACCACGCGGCTCAGAACAGACCCACCGAGGTACCCGGCCGGGATCACCGAGTACACGCCGAGATCCCTGATTGACTCACTGAGTCCACACCGAGTTCCCTAGTCGACTCACTGAGTCGACGCCGAGTTGATAAACACCCGCGCGCGAGCTAGGCTTGGGCTCCCTGCGACCGACCCTCACCCTCTTCGGGAGGTAGAACCATCACAGGTGGATGCAGAACGACAATAAGACGGCCATGCGAGATCCATCCCCAGAGCACAGGACCCAACTAGGTGTCTTCAGTAGCACAGTAGGACTCGATCAGTTCAAGCACACAAAAAGAAAAAACACAAAGACGAAATTTAACGGATTCGTACGGCGATCGACTCAGACTGAAGTGACAAAGCTGAGAGAAAGACCAATCGACTCATAGATCTGTCGATCAAGATACCGAAACGCCTAGAGACAGAAAGAGAGGGAGATGGAGAGAGGCTCAAGATCGGAAATTGAAGACGGTTCACGGATATCTTGCTGAAGGAGCAGAGAGCGGGATAGACACAGTGAGGCTATCCGTGTGTATAGGTGTATGTATCGATCGCCTAGGGTTTATGGAGGAACCAACCCACCCCACCACAACGAATTAGGGTAACCACTTCGCCGACTGTTTCTGGCCGTTCGATTGTAGAATCGACGGCTCCGATTCTTTCGGGGGTTCGAAAACGATGACAGAGAGAGAGGAGAGAGAGGCGCTTTCTTTTTCGTCAGCTCTCTCTAGAGAGAGTGAGAGAGGGGATATTTCCTCTTGGAGCTCGACGTGAAATGACATAAATGGGCCTTTGATGTGACGCGGACAACCTCGCGTGAGGCTATGTGTGTGACTGTGTGGTGGGGGCTCGCATGGGCTTTCTGGGGAATTCGACAAGATTTAATTTGGCAGTTGCAATGCGCGGATGTAGAGCGGGTTGAACGTTTGAAGAGTTACCCAAAAAAAAAAAAAAAAACACTCCGAAGGTGCGGAAGCCATTGCCGTCCAATTGGGGATAATTTTAAATATTTAGGAAAAATTACTTTAAAAATCATCACATTATTCCTATTTTCCTTAAAATCTAAATGCTATATAATAAATCTTTAGCTAAATAAACTTGTCCCTTACTTGTTTTTTCACATAAATATCATAAGTGTTAACCACATTAAATTTTTTGCTGATGTGGCACATCCATATGGTACACATCTTTGACATGTAAAAGTTTACCATGAGTGTCCATATAAAAAAAATGCCAAATAATGATTGTCTTGTAAATTTTAAAAAATTTTTCACGTATACTTATGTAAATTTTAAAAATTATATGCATTTTAAGAAATTTTGAAGGGTGATATGTTTTTCTAGATAATTTTTTTCATATATTTACGACTAATTATACCCATTAATTAATAAAAAGGATTTTCAACCCCTCATAAATAATATCTATCAGCAACTTGGTCATAAATACGGAGTGACGGTAATTCCTTTTGCTTCTTAGATTAATGAAATGTTACTTTTTATTATTTATTATTATAATAAAAAGAAATGAGGATTTATATGAATGTGATAATATTATTTATAAACTCTAGATTATATTATTAAATAAGATTCATCCAAATATAAATTATTATTGTGGATTTTGTTTTACAATTTTGAAAAGGGGAGGGCAGAATAAATAATTCAATAACAAAAAATAGATAGTTAATTGATTCACTTGATATTCCCCTTGGGGAATTTCAATTCCAACCATTAAGGGAATCGGATTCCATTGTTTTTCAAAACAAGCGCATCGAACGGAATCATCGATTCCCATTCCGTTTCCCAAAACCCTAAGCAAACGGACCAAGTAATTGTAAATATTATTGTCGTTTTGTCAATTTTTTTTAATTGGAAACAAAATTTTGATGTGCTGTCCCAGCGAATTGACTGTTCCATTCTCCGTTCTCGGCCCAAACGTAGCTCTTTTAAGGGTTTTCGGCCTGGTGGGCCGGAATAAATCTTGGGCCCATAGGGACTACTTTGCATTTGGCCCACTAACAACTCGATGACAGATCCACGGTTTACATTTTTATCACCAGTGCCCTTTTTTTCCTCCCCAAGTTTGCACTATTCACTACTCGGAAATCCAATGAGTTCTTACTGGTTCACATTCGAGTCAAGTCCGTCCATTAAAGGCAATAAAGCTCTCGAGTATGAATTTTCTTGGTCGATAAACTGAAAATGAAAGATCGTAATTGAAGAAGAAGAGAAGCATTGAAATATCCCATAGAAGCCAAGTGAGTGCATCACCTCCATGCTTTGGATCCTTTCGAGTCTCTCCTTGTTTCCTTGTTACTAGACTTGGCAAAATTTGGTCCGACATGATAGCCTATCACGATAACACCATGTTGGACCGGGGCTTATCATTCCATGCCAGCACGGCCCAATAATTTTGTTGGGTTTGATGGGCCCAATGATGCCTGGGTCAAGCTAGCACTATAGCCCAATTAGTAAAATTAAAAAAAAAAGCTAATAAACTATCAAATATTATTGAAAGATAGAAAAAAAACTATTATTTGTGAGCTCACTTATAGTTGTAAATAAGTCACAATCAAGTGAGATTATCGTGCTATCAAATCGAGCCAAGGCCACCCCTGTCTTACTGTGCCGTGCTGGCCTAACATGATATCTTAAAAGATTGTG
>CXYZ01001200.1:26628-36731 GCA_900006705.1 Sonneratia caseolaris
GGTTACCCGAGATCGAGCGAATTCTGCTCACATGATAGATCTGAAGGGATACAGATCGGTTCAATCGAGGATTTTCATTGTGACCTTGGCTCGCACTTGCCATATGCTCTAAAATATCCGTCATCACCAACTTACCCACGAATTTGACATGTTACTTTTGTATTGGATGAGAGAATCTTGTGGATGGTTGATGAGGACGAGTATTGAAAAGTATGTGACATGTCAATGTTATGCTGTCATGTGTAGACGTGTATCGACAATTGAATCTCTTGCATTGAAAGTTAATAGAAAGAACAAACCATGAAACATGGGAAAATTATGTATCAGTAATTATAAGTTAAAAGATCAAGAAATACTAAAAAATTGTGCACCGCTAACTATAAACTAAAACAAAAAAAAAGTAGTGGACAAAGTCCGATCTCTGATATATGACCTTGGTAGAAAATTTACAAAAGTAGCGATGAGCAAAAATACATATTTCATCTTATTAAAAAGAATCAAATGTAAAATTTCTTGATTTCAAATTTACGAGAATATTGTTGTGTTGTCTTCTTTTTATCATAAATGATTCTTTTTAAAAATGTGATTAAAAATATTGTAATCGAGAAGCTTGTCCTGTAACCATTTCTATGGCATAAACCAAAGTTAATTTGAGGTCACATGATTCATCCAACTTGGAAAGGCCAAGGGACAGGAAGCACACCGTCAATACAGTCCTATAAAAGGGGAGGACACACAGGACATATGGCATCCCTCTTTACGCAGCAAAATAAGGAGGAAAATACACCAAAACCATACTTTCTGCCTTGTGATGGCTAAAGTGGTCCTCTTGTTAACCATCATATTCATCGGCCTCTTGTCGATCGTGCAATCATTGTCGCCGGAGCTATCCCCAGAAGAGACCCCTGTGAACAACACCAGCACTGGGCGAAGGCGACATCATAGGCAAGTTAGGTGCCGAGACCCATCTTATGAGAAGTGTTGCCGAATTCGGTTTGCTTGTCCTCCCGGCTGCCCATTTGATTGTTCGGTCGACTGTGGGATATGCAGACCAGTCTGTAGTACGTACAACCGTCGAGCTTACATACCAGATTGAAACTTGCATGAACTTCAAACGTCATATGGTTTATTTAGTGAACTTCTTTTTTACTTCATAGGTTGCGATTATCCCGGAGCTGTGTGCCAGGACCCTCGGTTCGTTGGTGGAGATGGCAACACCTTCTACTTCCATGGCCGGAAGGACGCAGACTTCTGCATAGTTTCCGACAACGACTTCCACATAAATGCGCACTTCATCGGTAAGCGTAGCCCTAACTTGACGAGGGACTTCACTTGGGTCCAGTCAATCGGCGCCATCTTTGGCTCTCACAAGCTCCTCGTCGCTGCCAAGAGGGCCTCCGTTTGGGACGAGAAGATCGACCACCTCTTTCTCGCCCTGGACGATGTCCCTGTAGACCTCCCTTCCAAGGAGGGCTTCAGATGGCGTTCCCTTACCTCGCCGCATGTGTCATTTGCTCGAAAAGGCCCTACCAACGGGGTCGTGCTGGAGGTCAAGGGCCTGTTCATGGTAAATGCGGTGGTAGTCCCGATCACGGCCGAGGATTCCCGAGTTCATGGTTACAACATCACCGATGACAACTGCTTCACACACCTCGAGCTAGGGTTCAAGTTCTACAACATGAGCAATGCGGTGGATGGGGTGCTGGGCCAGACTTACAGGCCGGGCTACGTGAGTATGGCAAAAGCTGGTGTGGCGATGCCAGTCATCGGCGGCACGCACAAGTTCTCGAGCTCGGGCCTGTTCACAACGGACTGTGCCGTGTCACGTTTCGNGTTCACAACGGACTGTGCCGTGTCACGTTTCGGAAAAGACAAGCCGTCGAACAGCGTCGGCAANTGTTCACAACGGACTGTGCCGTGTCACGTTTCAGAAAAGACAGGCCGTCGAACAGCGTCGGCGATAGCGCCAAGGGGCATCGAGACGTGCAGTGCACTAGCATGAATGGAAGTGGGATTCTCTGTAAGAAGTAAGAAAGTCACAGCTTGGAGCTACTAATTCTCTGGCCATAAACATGCAAAATTAATCAACTTTCGTCTTCACTGAGATGCCAGCCGCTACATATATATGTGTGTGTATATAATAAGCATGATCTCTTACGAAATGAGAAGGGTTATGCATCTTTCCTTATCAGTCTTTCATGTACTATTATTAGTAACTTTGTGACGTACATGATGGACCAGCAAGTAATAATGTAAATCAAAGCGGACAATCTAATGGTTTATATGTAGGGAAGTTGAATGGGCTAATTTCGCTCAGAACCGATCCATTAAAACCTCATAATTGGCCTAGACTCTTTTCGAACTAGCTCACAACTGTTTTTATTAGGTTCAAAGATGGTTACGACTCAAGTTCAAAATACATATCCTTTGAATTAAAACCTGTCCAGCACGTTTTCTCATTGGACCAATTCTAAGCCACTGGCCCAAACTAGGCTAAATTGCAAAAAATCTACAAAACAACAGTTTAATTTAGAAATTTTAAAAATAAAAATATATATTTAAAATGATTTGAAGTAAAATTAAAAAGAAATGTGAGAATGTCACAATTCATATTTCAAACTAGTCCACTTAGCAATATTTCAATTAGTTCATGTTTTTCCAAATGGCAATCTATAATTGAATTGACCCGTTATATTTAATAGACTGAATCATAACTTGACCAAGTAATTTTATACCCGTTTTAAATCAGTTCAAACCACTCATTTAATATCTTTATTTGTACAACTATACTATTATGGGAAGTGTACGATCATATAGAAAGACAACATGTAGTTGCTGTTTTTTTTATTTCCCAAAATGCCCACCCAAGTCTTTTACATCTCGATTAATAATAAATTAGACTCAAAATAGTAAAATTGACGACACCTTCCCACTGCTTAAACTTCCACATCCTACTTTCACTCTCTGCTCATTTTTTCCCCATACTTTTCTATTTATCTTGTCAAATTAAGTTGCTTAAAAAAATTCCTAGATGAGCTAGCAATCGGTTTTCCTCCAAGTTAGGCACCAACCACCATTCATGGACCATCGACCAATCGACTATGCTGAATTAACTAAGTCATCCTAGGAAAAAAAACGATTTTTCATGTAAATATGGTCACGTTTGGACAAGGCAGACAAGCATTTCGAACGAGAAATTTAACACTACGGATTGCTGATACCTGGACCCTCTTGATTCCATGACAGGACTCAATTCTCCCGTTATTCCACGGGCATCGTTTGCAAAAATGTTCTGCAAATGGGGTCTTTTCGATACTTGCCGACATCCAAGTTTACTACATTTGGCGTATGAAAGAAAACATCAAGTTGATTGCTATGTTAGATTGGAATATGTCAGCATGCTACTAAGCCAACAAAATCCTATTTAATAGTATAACTTCATATAACTTACGAAATAAAAATTTTATGAGTAAATAAGTTGTGCCATTAAAGTTTTAGGATGATCAAGTCAAATTTAAAAGTGTACAACTTAATATTAAAAAGAGTTAAAAATTTTAGAACATCTGCTATAATTTTCTATAGGGATCTCTATTACCTTTGAATCTTCAAAAGAGATCAATGAGAGGCGGATCGAATAATGAAGAGGCCAATCCATATTGCAATTTCTATTAAAAAATTTCATGATGAAAATCAAATTTATAAAATTTTAATTATTAGGCCAAATACAATGCTATTACATCAAGTATGTTATACGTAAATAAATATGTTGGTTAATAATCGAATTTATGATCTGTTCATTTAATATATACAGTGAAAACCAAGTTACATCTTCAAGTATGTTTTATGTACCCTTTCTTTCTTTCTTTCTGAGGGTGAAGATACGCTTTCTTGGGGGAGCTGATGAGTTGATGTTGTCTAATTATACTTCCATCTCGGGTTGCACACGGGCAGACCAAGACTGGGAGAAAACGGGAGACATATTACAATTCACATCGCTTTCAACCCGAAATTAATATATTTCAGGATCCATTTTCGGTACCCGAGTTTTCTCGGTAATCCCAAAAAAAAAACCATGGCCAGGATGCAGACCAAAAGAAAAAAGAGTGACTGGAACGGAAATGGGACGAGCGCCCATCATTCCCTCTTACCTTCCCTGCAATGATGAAAAATGCATTCAAGTTTCTGAGGTTTGATGTTCCAGCGCGCTGTTGTCGGCTAAGGTTGTCATTAGTCTGTTCGTTTAGTTATGTGCAATCGGTTTAATCCAAATTCGAGCGATTGCTCACGCGAGTTGATAGGGCTGAAGGAAAGTGGATCGGTTCATGAATAGACTTTGCAAAATCTTGGGTCCAATCTCGTTTCTATTTTGACGCTTCAATCGAAAAATTCACGGTGGTTTGTAAGAGTTCTGCTCTTGTATGGAACCTAACAACTTAAACCAGCGTGCTTTTACTTTCTTAAGATTTTCTCATTAAATTTCTGAGTAGGATTTAACTTTTAAGACCCATAGTTTCCGCCTTGAGATGGCTAAACCAGTCTTCTTCTCGACCATCTTGTTCTTCGGTCTCTTGTCGATTGTGCAATCATCACCGCTAGAGCTATCCCCCGAAGGACAGCACCGTCACTGGGCCGGAACGACGGCCTGTGCAAGTAAGGTGCCGGAATCCGTCTTTCAGGAGTTGTCGCTGAATTCGATTCACCTGTCCTCCAGGCTGCCCATTTGATTGTTCGGTCGACTGTGCGTTATGCAGGCCCGTCTGTGGTAAGTACAACCATCAAATATACGTACGTACCACAATTATATTTCCATGAACTTCAAATCGTTGCATGGCTCATTTCATAAACCTTTTTTTTCCTTACTTCAATGGTTGCGATTATCCGGGAGCTGTATGCCTGGACCCTCGGTTCATTGGCGGAGACGGCAACACCTTCTACTTCCATGGCTGAAAGAACGCTGACTTCTGCTTAGTTTCCGACGATGACTTCCACATAAACGCGCGTTTCATCGGCAAGCGAAGCCCTAACTTGACGAGGGACTTCACTTGGGTCCAGTCCATTGGCGCCATCTTCGGCTCTCACAAGCTCCTCGTCGCTGCCAAGATGGCCTCCTTTTGGGACGAGAAGATTGACCACCTCTTTCTAGCCCTAGACGATGTCCCCGTGAACCTCCCTTCCAAGGAGGGCTTCACATGGCGTTCCCCCACGGCGCCACGGGTGTCCGTCGCCCGAAATGGCCCTGCCAATAGGGTCACTGTGGAGGTCGAGGGAATGTTCACAGTGAACGTGGTGGTGGTCCCGATCACAGCCGAGGATTCCCGAGTTCACGGTTATAACATCACCGACGACAACTGCTTCGCACACCTCGAGATAGGGTTCAAGTTCTACAACATGAGCAGCGCAGTGGATGGGGTGCTGGGACAGACTTACGGGCCGGGCCACGTGAGCAAGGCAAAGGCTGGGGCGGTGTTGCCGGCCATCGGTGGCGCACACAAGTTCTCGAGCTCGGGCCTGCTCACGACAGACTGTGCCGTGTCACGTTTTGGAAAAATCAAGCCATCAAACAGCATTAGCAACAGCGCCATGGAGCATCAAGGCGTGCAGTGCCACAAGCATGAACGGAAGCGGGATACTCTGTAGGAAGTAAGACTGTCGCAGCTCAGAACTACTCAAATTTCGGCCATAACAAGAGTCTACCAAATTAATTAACGGTTGTCTTTCTTGAGATGTGCCAGTGATCACATCTATGTGGGCATGATCTCTTATGAAATACTAAGAAACTTTAGATCATTTTTCGCTCTTTTATAATATAATCTTACAAAATTAAAACGTGAGTGTATCTGCACGTAACAGATAGTCGGGGAAGGTCGAAGACCAAGCTGACAACAGTTAAACTATTACGCTTTATCCTGAAGAAAAAACCAGCAGTGACAAGAAGAACTTCGCCGTGCACATTGGGCGCTGTTTGCGGGACCTGCCCTGCCGCGTGATGTATAGCAGTGAATATTTGAACGGAAGTAGGTCTCCGGTAGTACTGTTAAAAGTACGGTTCGACCGGTTCAAAATGGGCCTAGAATTATTTAACCCAGTTACGGTCTGACCTATTTGCTCAACGGTCCGGTCCTGTTATAGGTCACAGTTTAGGCAAATATGAACCGGCCCGGAATCGTTTATAAACGGGCCAGTTAACGGTCCGGGCTAGTGTGTCCAATGAACCGTCCATCTTTTTAATGTTTTTAAAAAATTATTTTAAATGAATATATTTTTATTTTTTTAAATTTTAAATTGACTTGACAAAATTTAACTGTTAATTTGCATGATTTTTGGATATTCGGGTCGGTTACAGTTCTAGACTAATTTCTAAATAGTTTCATGTTAGTTCAACAAGGTAATAGTCCGTGCCAGTTACGGTTCAACATGTCCATATTTCAGAACTAGCCCATAACCACCCTAAACCCACTAAGAACGGTTATGGGCCGGGTTAGGAGCGGTCCAAGCCGGTTCCGGGTTTGGACGGTCGGGTTACAAGCCAGCCCGGCCCGTTTAACATCTCTTGTCTCGCGTTCGGGATTTTCTTGCTGCCGTTGCTCCATGCCAGCATGGTGAACATGCAGAAGGAACTCCAGATGGCCGGAAGTCTCTTTTTCTATCGAACGAGAAAATCGGCATTCTCTTTGGTGTATCATCTTGGGCCGAGATCCGTACGTGCTCTCATCCTCAGGCGGTCGGTTTACTTTGTAGACACAAAGGGCACAGAAAAGTAAAGCTGAACTTGTCAATTATTGTATTGATAGCCCCTCAAGTCCATAAGCATGTAAGGGCTCCATGATCCTGTGATTATGCAGTTGAGAATGTACCTTAATGATAAACTTACAGACGATTGTGACAACGAAGGACCGGGACCGATATCACCAACAGCTTCGGGGGAACATCTGCTCTATCATAGTTTCGTATCCCGGCTTGGCTTGATCGCCAATCAGCTAAATCATTCATTCACTTGTTTCAAATTCTAAGCAACGGTCAAGTGTCCGTTATTAGACTTGTCGCTAAACAAAATATTTGGCTCTAAAATATGACTTGGCGCCAACTCCTAACAATTTAATAATAACAATATAGTTATGAGTTTTATTTTCTGTCACATCAATCCATATGCTAGTGAGTATATTCGGATTTATCATAAAATACAATGACCCAATGTGTCACTTGTGACCATATTCAAATTCGATAGCTCAGGGTATGATTTTTAGTGACAAGAAATAGGATAAGACACTAATATGTCGTCACTAAAATCTCAGTTTCTTGTAGTGTGTTGAGATCCTTGAACATTGGGATGTCCACCACACTGACAACTTGGTATACTATAGCTTTCCTCATTGTTCAACCGATTTCTCGGCCCTCAGAACAACCTTTGAGCTGACAGCAGAAGAACGTCTGATGTTCTCCGGGTTCCGTAAAACGTATGGATCAGTGAGTACAGCTAGAACCCAGATTCCCACCTCTCGAACTTGCTGCCCGAGATTGTCTGGTTTCGATCTGAGTCTTGCACTTTCTGCTGCAATCAACATTCCATCGTCAAATCTCCGGAGCCACTTCCGGACTCGGTGGGGGCATTGCCTCTCGAGCAGGGCCATACATCCATATCCTTTCAGATGGCTGCTCTGGAGGTATATAATAGCATTACATCCTCTTCCGCTTCGCCATCGACTTTCTTCTACAACGAAAAGATTTTCGCGACAGATCGGCCATGTGTGTAATTTACTGCCGGATTAATTCTTCTAAAAACGGACGATTTAGTGACAATGTGTGTACCACTACCACATGTAAGCCAGCAACAGTGACCAACTAATTGTGGACAAAACACATTATTGCCTCGTCGGGCACACTTCACGCACAAAACTGGAATAAACAGTCGATTGATCCCCCACGGTTTCAACGGCCACTGGTCCAAATCTCGAGTCGATCCACTATTATGATTTAGTCGCTGGGCGGATTATGGGTTGATACGATCGTTGCATCCGAGGAGGCGAGATGGATGTTCCATTGACTTCCTCTACCAGTCCTACCTACTGCCAACTCTGCTGTCGCTTGCAGCCGTAGGTGGCACGTCCACATCACATTTCGTAAGCCTTTTTCTTTCGCTTACACCCCTTGGCAGCATTTTCTCCACTGGAAACAAATGGAGACCTTTCATGCTCTATTTTTGTTTCCATGGTCCCGTGATCACCTCACAAATCCATCCGGGCGGTTGAACCCCATGGCCATCACCTGAACCGACCAGCGAAAACATACCCGTGGCCTCCCGAGGCTCCACTTCCATGAATCATATGTATCATATTCCGTTTGCGGTGGAGAACCGATGTAATCAACCTTATGAGGTTTAGGAATCGATACAGTTTTTTCGTGAGAAGGGATCACACTTCTTTGGAGATCACTAGTCGTCATTCATCATCCATGCAAGTTCAACATCTACGACCTAGATGTGGCAAATTTTGGCACGGCACAAAAGCATGCCATGGCGTAGCACAAAAAAAAATGCATGGACCGATGTTTTAGGATCATTTGAGAAATCAGACCATACTTGCTTGGCACGAAAAAAATCGTACAAGCCCAAAATAACTAAAATAAATTTTACAATAAAAAGAAAATTATGAGAAGATTATACATTAATAATTATTTTAATATTCTATTCAAATTAATATAAATTTTATATTAATAAGTTAGTTATATTATAAAAAAATTAAAATATCAATTATTTAAATTTATTTTTAGGAAGTAATTATTTGTATGATTCATACCGGACTCGGGTCGAACGAGGCCCGAAATATTCATGCTCGGGGTGGGATTGTCGGGCCATCCGAAATGATGAGCCATGCTAGCACGCCTTGAAAACTCTGTGCCGGCCTCAAATTGTACCAAAAATCTGCTCTTTCATATGGCATTCATGGTCTTGCCCTTTCAACGACAGCCCTTATAAACTTACTGAGACTCGTATTTCTCTATACGTGATTATGATGCAGCACTAACCCTCAAACATGACACTCTAATATGCAATTTCGGACTTGAAGTTGATCAAAGGCACGGATGGTGGAAATGTCTTGTCCTATATACAATCATGCGACGGTGGTTGTTCGATGTGACATTGACCAAAGAGGTCGGTCACATCCAACCTAAGGCCATGGACCATAGTTTTTAAAACCGGACCGGGCCGGCCGGTTCAACCAGGAACCGGCCACTCACCCGGTCCGGTTCTCACAAAAAATCCAATTATTATTTAAACGAGGTCAAATCTAATTGATCCGGCCGGTTCTCACTTGAACCCATAAATCCAATTGAACCGATGAGAAAACCGGCTAATTTAAAAATAAAAATAAAATAAAACGTATTATAATATACTTATTTTATTTTACTAGACTTATATTTATATTTTATGTTGAATTTGAGACTAACATTATAACTATATTAATGATTTTGATTATAAATCATAATTAAATTATAATATTATATCAATTTATTGGAATATTATATCATTAATATTATTTATTAAACATGCGGTTCAACCCATTGAACCCATGAACCCATACCTTGACCGGTTCCCGGCCCGGTCCGGTTTTAAAAACTATGCCATGGACCCCACATTCATAATGCTCAATGGGGAGTGCAATTCACATGCGTTTCGCATCCCTTTTCTACGCTCATTTGTCCTGACAGCTGTTTGCGTACACTTCCAGTGTGGTCCTCCGTCGATACCCAACTCGCGATTGCGGCATAAAAGAGAGATCGCAGTGGATTTGACGAAGGCTAACGTGAGCGNCCCCCCCCCCCCCCCGGACATGGAAATGATTTAAAGGCGAATGGACCCGGCGGCCGACAGGTTCCAATTTCATGTCGCTTTTAGAGTATATTGTGTCCGTCCTCGAATCCTGTAAATATCGGCACGTGGAAAATTATGCAAAGGTTTTTAAAAAAATATATTTTTTTGAAGGACTTGTTTTTATCTATCTATATTTGATGCATAGTTTTTAAAACCGGACCGAGCCGGGAACCGGTCAAGGTATGGGTTCATGGGTCGGACCGGGGGTTCAATGGGTTAAACCGCATGTGTAATA
>CXYZ01001200.1:41075-53164 GCA_900006705.1 Sonneratia caseolaris
TTTTGTGTTAAACTTTTATTTAATATAATGATTATATTAATGATTTTTATTATAAATTATATTTAAATTATAATGTTATATAAATTTATTAATAATATTATTTATTAAATATACGATTCGACTCATTAAACCACTAGTTTGACCCATGAACTCATGAACACGTGCTTATGCCAATTTTCGATCCGGTCCAATTTTAAAAACTATGAATGAAATGCCTTAGCAAGCCAAAAATAGAAAGTTTGATCACTCCAAACATTCAACGTCCATTAGTTTGGGATTTTCAATAGCTCACTGCACGCATGTATATGTAGGATGTGAAATGTATAATATTATATGATTTCACTATATTTAAATTGTAATTTATGATGTTTTCTTCTCATTTCCTTAAGTCTAACTCCCAAATCGTTAACCAACTTGAGATTGAACTAGTAGTTCTATCATTAAACCTTTAAATTGGTGATTTAAAGATCGAATCCCAGGTTGAGAGAGTCGATGGGAATTTTCATAACTCACCGTTTTGCCTGAGTTCAAGGGGGCCGGTTGCCCCCTGCCATCCCCCTTAAATCCATGCCTGGCTGTTTAATAATCCGTGTAGGATTCGAACTTTGATTAGTATACAGCAATCTTTCGATAATAAATTAGGGATCCAACAATTGTTGTGTTTTGAATTCGGACGCAAAGTCAACACCTCCAATTTTAAATAATATAAAAATGTCAGCTAATTGTTTTTTTTTTAAATTACATGCCCAATTTTAATAACTTATTGGTATCAATAATAGAACTTTATGTCCTTTTTTAAGGAAATTTTAATGCAAAAATAGGTAACGTGACAGCAATTTACATGTAATTTACCATGAAAATGAAAAAAAAATAGATGAAGTTATAGAATTAAAAGATGCATTATTATTTTGAATATGGATATTTTATTTATTTTTTGACAGTGAAATTTTACATATAATTTTTCCCTTATTTTGTTTCTAGCTTATTTAGTGCCTAAATTAAAAAAAAAAAATCCCTTCTAACACAATGAAAAAGAATTCGGTGTCATATATCTTCATTCTTCGGTGCAGTGTCCCTTCTCCTCATCAAAACCTTGAGTCCACCCCTCACGAACGCCGTGAGACCAGGGTCGAACTGGAGCTCCGAGCCCGTCGGCTCGACGACTTCCACGTCGAACTCCTGGAGCACCGAGAGTGCCACGGTCTTCATCTCGACTATCGCCATCTGCTTCCCCAGGCACACCCGAACCCCAGCTTGAAAGACCGGGTACTTGTAGGGGTTCTGGTGGACGAACTTGCCGTCACCGTCGAGCCACCTCTCAGGGCGGAACTCCGTGCAATCGGGCCCCCATATCTTCTGCATCCGGCCCATTGCATAAGGGTGGTACATCACCCTCATGCCTCTCCTCACAAACGTGCCGTCCGGCAGCTCGTCGTCCTGCATGGCAAACTTGGAGTCGAACTGAACCGGTGGGTAGAGCCTCAAGCTCTCGAACACTGTTGCCTGCAAATAATGCATCTCCTTGAGCTGGTCGTAGCTCGGGAAAGTTGTACGATTTTCACCGCCAGTGATGCTGCCGGCCTCTTTCCTTATTCTCGACACGACGTCTTTGCGAGCACTGACGAGCCAGAAGAAAGCTGTCATGGCCGAGGCCATTGTGTCCCGGCCGGCAAGGACGAAGCTTATCACGATGTCCCTCAAGTAGACCTCGTTGCTCACGCAGCCCATGAATCGGGAGAGGAGGTCGCGGTGCCCTGAAAACCCTAGCCGCCTCTTATGCTCGATGACATCTCTTGCTAGGGCTTTGACCACCGAAACCGCCTCCCTCAGCCTCCTCTCGGAGCCGAGATTCAGCAGGCGCTTGGTAGACCACACGATTGGGGACACTGCGAGGGCCCGCTCGGCGGAGAGCTTTGTGGCGAGGTCAAATGCGTCAGCGAATTGGGACACAGGGAGGGATGGGTCGAGGCACCCCGGGTTGAACCCAAAGGAGAAGTTGCAGACGTTGTCGAAGGAGAATCTCTTGAACACTTCCTGCAAGTCCAGCAAGACCTCGGACTCCGCAAAGGAGGACAGCAGAGGAAGGAGCCGCTGCTCGATCTCTCCCTTGACCGTCTCAAAGGCGAAGGCCCGTACGGAGACGCTCCCAAGCTTAGCGCTCGCGTGCTTCCTCTGGAAAGCCCACGTGGGGCCGTCCACGTTGAAGATTCCCGTGCCGAGGAGGTCGCCGAGGATCCGGGAGAACTTCTTCCCCTTTGGGTAGTTCGCAAAGCGGGCCCAGAGGATGTGCTCGATGACGGCCGGGTTCGCGGTGACAATGTTGCCGAGGATGTGGATGTGGATCGTCTGGGTGGGCGAGTTCTGAAGGAGGTGAGTGTACCAGTCGCCTAGGTTCGGGAAGTCTCTGGCCCAGCTCGATGTCCGGTAGGCGGTGCACACTGGGCAGTTGCACCAAATCCGGTGCCTCAGGAGGAGGAAGGTGAGCAGAGGCAGTAGTAAGATGGTGAACAAAAAGACAAGGAGGAAGTGATGAGAGGACTCCATTGATGAGTCCTCGAAGAAGATAAGAAAGGAAGGAAGAAGTGGGAGGAAAAGAAGAGGAGGAGGAGGAGGAGGAGGAGGAGGAGGAGGAAATGTTGTGCTTTGGATGCGAATGATATAGTATCCACAAATAAATAAATAAATAAATATATATATATATATATATATATATATACTTTCAGATTGTTAAGGAATCTGGACATGGAACATCGTCGACTTTATATGGATTTATTTATACAAATTGAGAGAGAGTATGAATTAGATTTTTTTTCCACTTGTCACTCAAACAAGACTAATAGATTAATAAAATGCAGTTGATAAGATATTTGATTATATTGTTGTTGTTGTTGCATCTCTAGGGCCTATGACTCTCTTTCACATCCAAATATATATATATATATAAATATTTCGACCACTAATTTGGACTCTGTCGAGAGATACGATCTCACATTGGAAAGACAAAATAAAATCGTGAACTTATAAGAAAGTTGAAAAACATCTGTCACTTACATATCGATATAAATTTTTAGGTTGAAATGAGTCCGATCCTTTTATTGACTCTTGAGTGGATTCAATATACTCATGTGGAATAACTTACGCACTAATTTAATGGCTCAAAGTTTATAGTGTGTGTGTTGGATTCAGAATGTGGAGGAGAAAGGGCATGTGCTTTAGGGAACATTTGTCTATAGATATATATATATATATATATCTATATGCTTGCAAAGATACTGTCGAATTTAATAGTGGATCCGAAAGATTTGGACACATGGGGCCAGGCCAGGGAACTATCACATACATACATACATACATATATATATATATATACAGACACATATAAACAAAAAAAGTACATAGCAAAATGGGCTGGATGTATGTGTACCTGTATTTTATATGTATTTTTTAATTAACTTATAGAAAACTATGACAAATAGAAATAAATTTGTGTAATCCAACAAAATTCGTAGAGGCTCTAGCCGAAGGTCCGTCATTGGCGTCACGTGATCTCATGCTCCAATAATTTTACGATACATGCATAGTTTTAAAAACCGGATCGGGTCAGTTGGTTCGACCGGGAACCGGCCACTCACTCGATCCGGTTCCTTCAAAAAATTCAATTGCATATTCAAAGAGAAAAATTCTAATTGAACCGGCCAGTTTCCCTTCTGACCAGTGAATTTAATTGAACTCGTGAGAAAACCGGTTGACTTAAAATTAAAAAAAAATAAAAACCTATTATAATGTACATATTTTATTTGCTAAACTTATATTTATATTTTATATTAAACTTTTGTTTAATATAATGGTTATATTAACAATTTTTGTTATAAATCATAATTAAATTATGATATTATATAAATTTATTAATAATATTATTTATTAAACATGCGGTTCAATCTATTGAACCTCTAGTCCGACCCATAAACCCATGAACTCATACCTACACCAATTCCCGGCCCGGTCCGGTTTTAAAAACTATGGATACATGTGCAATTGTTATATTAATCAATAGAATTTTACGGTTTTTTTTAATTTACATAGTTCAGTAATTATGTTTCCTTCTTATGATTTATATTTTCATTTTTAGATCCTATTAAATTTCTTAATGATTGTTATATATTTTTATTAAAGATTATTAAACGAAATACTGTTATATAGAAAACTCTCTCATCGAGGCAGGCAGTCAAGGCAGTAATAGCTTGCAATCATCAGCTGTATGTTAACTGTCATCGTAACCTAAAATTCTCCTTATGGATTTTAAGGATTTTCTATATTGTTATTTATTTTTTCTAAATATTATTTTATTTTTAATAGCTTTTTTCTTTTTTACAAGGATTATGCATTCAAAAGAATTAGCGAGCCCACAATCTCATGAATTACTTACGAGTTGTATACACAAAGAAAAATGATGAAGAATAAGAAAGTCATCTTGTAATACAATAATTTTACAACCTATGACACTCTCGTACAGACTATCAAATCATCCTGTTTTTATGCCAAAGTGTTTTGTGGTATTCAAAAGAATTTGTAATGATGCTATGCAGTTTCCCTAACAAGGGGAGAGAGAAAGGCAAGGAAAGAGATTCACCGTGAGCGTGGTCGAGTGGTTCGGTACTCATTATTCCAATGGGAGGACTCGAGTTCGAGTCTCACCTGCGGCGGGGAGCTCCTAACCCCTTAAATGGGCTGAACCGGGGTAATCCGGATTAGTCAGCTGGACAAAGTGCAATTGGATACCGGCGGTTTATACCAAAAAAAGAAAGGCAAGGAAACAACTGAGAGAGATATTCTAACATACTGTAGTAATGAGGGTTAAAACTTGGAATCAATATGTGAAATTGTGGAATTTTTTTATGTTGTTTTAAAAATATTACATTATAAAAAAAATTATTTATAATCACTTTCAATTCAAGATTTTATATACAAGTACGTTGAATCTCTTATGAATTCACAAATTAGAGTAGGTGGAATTGCTGTTTTTCTAATTGAAGTTTGGAAGCAACATAAAAATAATATGAATATTTTAACTTTTCTGATTTTTTTTGTTATAAATAAGAAGGTAATTAGGGGAAAGGAAGGTAATTTTTAAAAGTTTTACAACTAGAACCTCCCTAGAATCCATCCTTTTTAAATATTAAATTGAGATTAAATAGAAGTAAAAGGGATATTAATCATATTTTTTTAATTATAAAAAACACATATAAAAGCATAATATAGTGAAAATGACTTAAAATTTTCCCTCTCATTCCATCCATCCTCTGCCATATTAACATTTCACCTCATTTTCCAGTTTCACCATTATTTTTTCTTCAACAGCCCTATATATAATTTCCTATACATACACACATATATGTATGGTTTATCTTCATAGATGGCATTGCACGATTCTGTGGCGCAGTGTGCGGCAGTTTGCATCGATTAAATAACAAAAGTTGGTGTTCTCTACTGACTCGTTTTAGTCCTCGTTTTGTCTCATATATGTATATGTATATATATATTGCTCTGTGCGTGTGCGTGTTTTGTCACGTGCCAGGCTCTCCCTTCGATTATTTAGGCGATCCTTGAAAAATTCAAGTGGTTATATTATAATAATGTTAGCCAAAATGACTAATCGGACAAAAATAGAGAGTTTATAGGGCTGTTCCTGCACGTTGACGGCACATCTATGAGTTGTATTCGAAGGAGTCAACCCACCGGTAAATTGGCGATATACAGTAGATCGAATTCAAGATTTGAAACTCTTGTAACTCGATCCATTAGGATTATTGGCAAGGGCACCAACTAAAATGGTAGAAAATTTGCCAGCTTGATTGATGCAGATTATTGAATCATTACATAGAGGGAAAAACCAAGATATACGGATGGCAGAACCCACTGAGGGGGCGCAACTATATACATCCCATATACCCGCCCAAGATCCGCCCCGAAAAGGTCGGATCGAAAAAAATCGATGCTAACTACTGCTGCCTAGAAGCGGTGCTTCGATGTCCTCTGCGCCGCCCGCTGACTTGTTGCTACGGTGGCCTTCGGGTTTGACTTTGAGCAGGCAAGCGTAACAGAGAGCTGTCACCTGACCCCGATGAAGAAGAGGAGCTAAACTGATCAGGATAGGTTTGCTATTAGTGCGTTTTACCGGTTTGGGTTGAAGGGTTCTCACCAGGCAGGAGGAAGCGCAAAGGATGCCGAAGCCCTTGCAGTCGAAAGGTGCTTTGCTGGAGAGGAACCAAGCTGTCGATAAGGGAGGAGAATTGGAGTGGTTAAAGACAGCTTTGACACGGGGAAAAGCTCAAGAAACTATCTGATTGTGGAGCGAAGACTCGAGGCTAATCGACTTACATGTCAGCGGACTCATAACTAGAGGAGACAGAAGGCTAGCGATTGACTGCACGCCGGCGATAAAGCCCTGTGCCTTTCCCTGCAAGTAAATGAGAAAGCGGAAGATGGATTAGCATTTTCGTCGGATCACAGCCAGCCCATCTGCCCAATCTTTACGGGGTTACTCAGTTGGGACCAAATCCAGTAGTCCAGCTTCTAACCTGATCAGTCGGGCCTGCTGCTTTTGAGATGATAGCATAAGTCTGCACAGAAATATGCAAAGTTATAAGAGGTCTGAATTTCATTCGTTAGCAAAGAGAAGGGGACTTTGCTGCTTTGGTAGATGTACTCACAGCAGGCTTCATGAGTACGTAGATGACTCCAAAAGAGGCACTTAAGTATGGGACCTGCACAATGAGAAGTAACTCTGTTAGAGATGCCGAAGATTCCCGACAATCTCTTTGTATTAACTAAAAGCACTTGGGGAAAGTTGTAATGTTTTAAAAAGTTCTAGTTATCTGTTGGTAGTTCTTGTCACAAGGGAGAACCTACCCAGGAAGCCCATGCCAGGCCATAGAGTAATGCCTGAATGTGCAAAGAAAAAACAGTGCACTTAGCCATATGGATTTCCAAGTAATGGATGGCACAGACGGATGAAACAGATGCTTACATATGCAATCGATGCCATCAAGGCAATGCAGAGTATCACTTTCTCGCCGATCACGGGATTGATTAGAGGAAGGACCATTATCTACCACAGATAATTTGTTAGAAAGGTAAGTTAGCGTCCCAGTAATCTGTCTGTCTAATTCGAAAACCAACTTGCAGAGCTTGAAGTATGCAAAGAACAAGAGAGAAGTAAACCACAGACCTGAGAGACTATTGATCCAATCCCCACCATCATAAGAATTTCTGAGAATTCATTCTTGTTGTACCCAAAAGCCGCCTTCAGATAGTACTGCATAGCAGTTACGGCAATAACGAGTTCAGCATTTGCAAAATCGAGTATTTGTTCTGGTATGGCACGGGATATAATACGTAAAAGGACAGGCTTACGAATAGAACGCTGGTGATGCCCGACATTCCTAGCTCGTAGAAGAAGGAAACAAGTGAAATTCCACGGAGTGTTGGGCTGCAGAACAGAAATGTAGCTTCAGCAACCAAGTTCACCAAACAACCATTCTAGGCTTGCTCAGAAATGGAAAATGGAAAATACCTGCTTGCGACCACAGCTGCAGCATTTCTCATATTCTCGAGCCGTTTCTGCATAGCCTCCAGAATCTTAGATAAGCAGGCCGGTTGTTGTTCCTGCCTCTGAATTGGTTTAACCGTCTCAGCCAAGAACAGGTGCATGTAAATCGGGCAAAATACCAGGAGTCCTATGGAAATCTGTGTTCAAAAGCCAATTATCAGCAAGCCAGCTAGAAGCGAAGGAGAAAAGCAGAATGCCGATGAACCAGAAAGGGGATCTCGGGCTTACGAAGAAAATGTATTGCTCTGGAAGAAAGCGAGCCAACATGTTCCCTAAGACATGAGAGGCCGAGAAGAGACCCGTGATCCAACTGAATGCGGCAGCCCTCTTGCTTTCTTCTATGAAGTCCGCCTACTAAACGGGAAAGGCTTTCAACAATTAATTGACTCCATCTCTACCAATTGTGTACGGCCATGCTGTTCTTTTTCAAGTTCTGAATCTTTACCGCATACGCGACAGAAATGCAGAAGATGCTGCCTTGGCTTAGGATGTACGAGATTGTCCGGAGCGCATAGTAGGCATACACAAATTCCTTGGACCGGCTTGTGGCGAGTAGAGCTGAAAGAGAATAAGGGATTCGCTTCAATACGTAACCTTTGCGGATTAGCTCAACTGGAACCGAACTGAAGACACCGAGAACAGAATATCTCGAAAGACTTGCAGATGATGAATATGGCAAACGCAGATTCTTCATGTTCAGATCTTAAATTTTATGAGCTTACACGGGCTGATCAGTTTCGCTAACCTCCTACCTTCACGAACGCACACGTGAAGTACTCTCGAAGATATTTCAGCAACGAGATCATACCGAAAGGGAAAATGGAGGTCGACACGGCGAGGAGAAGCAACGGCTTCCGGCCACATTCATCCGCGAGCTGGCCCAGCAATGGCAGTACCACCATCTTGAAAATTCCAACCACCTGGAAGAACACCCATCCGACAATGAGCACACATGCCTTTTGACAGGACCGATTCGGGAAGACAAAACTATATATCAAGATAACCCATTGTAAGCAACTCCACATATAAAATGGTTCCGTAAAAACCATCAAGAACGCCATTCTCGGTCAGAGTCAGTCACTTAACAAGCTGATAATATACGGTAAGTAAATCAGATGTAGGTTCGAAACAGGATCGGTAGTGAGGACTAATGGCAAGTCCCAAACTGTGTGTACTACACTATCCGATCGATTAGTCAGTTGTTACGGTATCGGACTCGATCGATTGTCACTACAGACGAGAAATTCCATCCTCTGCTCCGCTTTCTGCATGTATTCTGCAGAACATTCTCAGGAGGTGCGGGCAGCTGTTCTCAATTAACAGGTTCAAGAAGGCAGATAACATTTCTCGTATTTATTATTGTTAGCTTCGCTCTACCAACTCGTCGTGGATTAAAAAAAACTGTTAATACTTAGTCAAATACGCGAGTCAGTGATAACGAACTAAACTAGAGGTGCTGACAGCATTAGGGAAGAAAGAAAAAAAATTGAAAAAAAATTGAAAAATTGAACAACAGGACTGCCCTAACAAAAATAAGTTTTCTGGGGTTATATTTGTTATCTCGCTTAAAAAGAATTGTCAGAGGCAAAATGATCACTCAAAAAATTGAACAATAATGAATGATTTTTTATTCTCTTAAATAATTTTGATACGATCTCTTATTTTAAAAAAATTAAACCAAAAATATCTGACAAATTGCTAGAAAACCCATCTGATCTGAAATATTTACACCCTCAGACGGCATGAGCGAGGAAACCCCTTCTTTTTCCCGGGGGTCAATATAAAATTTCGTAATAATGGGGTACGGATTATTATTTAGAAAGGAAAGTATGAAATATTATATTAATTTTAATAATTAATGTCAATTTTACACTTTAAATCTGTCCACGTACTCTAATACGAAGTTCCACTGGTTTATCCAACGATCTGGATCCGTGCCTGCATTAACAGAGTATCATTCCATGACCAGCCGAAGGATTTTCCCGAGGACAGAGCAGAGCTCCCGCACAACAGAAGGGGGAGAGAGAGAGAGAGAGATGGAGAAGGAGAAGGAGAGAGATTTAGGTTACCGTCTGTTGGAGGCCGTTGATGTAGATGGCCTCGGAGCAAGTGGACTCGCCGGGGCAGAGTGCGTTGGTGGTGACGTCGACGAGGACGGAGACGGTCATCTCCTCCGCCACCCAGTGCACGCAGAGCGGGAGGAGCAGGTGGAGCAGAGGCTTCAGAACCCTGAGAGTTCCCCCGCCGCCGCCTCCACCACCGCCGGAGCTCTGGCAGTCCCTCTTCGCAGACTCCTCCGCCATAGATGAACTTGACCGATCAATTGATCTCCGGAACCTGGACTGTTTTGTCTTTATGTTAATGAAGGCCAATTAATGGGAGCTCCACGGTCAACTGATCTCACACAGCTTCGACAGAACTCAATGTGTATATATATATACACACACACATACATGTATCCCAAAATACAGAGAGAGGGATAAAGAGAGAGGGAGGTCGGGAATAAAAAGGAAATTTAAGATTATTTTTTAAATATAAATCACCTAACATTCAAAAAGTATTAAATTTAAATTAATCTAGATTAATTATATAGTTGTTCTAATTAATAATAATGCGATAATTATCTGAATGAGTATACTTATTTACCCGTCTGACGCAAGTTGATTGACGTGGCGGAGCGGTTGAGGAAATTATCCGATAAGGAAAAAGAAAAGGTGGAATTAAAGGATTGGTGGGAATTTAAAGGGGAGACATCCCGTGGAGAGCCGAGGCGGGAACACGCAGGCGCTCGTGCTGGCGCTCGCCGGTCGTGTGCCCCGCCCCCTCCGAGCCTCACGTGGCAGCCCAGCTGTTCCGCTGACGTGGCAACGCAGGCATCCAAGCCCGCGACGTGGGACCCACACCCTGCCCCGCCGCATCCCAGGGTCGGTGATCAAATCACGGTCCGTCTGGGCTCGCTCGTCGGTCAGCTCGCGCAGGGCAGACACGACCGACACGTGGCCCCGTGGGCGTTTCGTGAGAAGGGAGTCATGGCATCGGGGGGGACAGCTTTCTGGAGCCTCATGACATGTCATCACCTATGATCGTCATGATCATAGTTTTTAAAACCGGCCACTCACCCGGTCCGGTTCTCACAAAATCTAATTATTATTTAAATAAGGTCAAATTTAATTGAACCGGTCGATTTTCACTTGAACCAATAAATTCAATTGAATCGATGAGAAAATCAGCCAATTTAAAAATAAAAATAAAAATAAAAACTTATTATAATATACTTATTTTATTTTACTAGACTTATATTTATATTTTATATTGAATTTGAGACTAACATTATAACTATATTAATGATTTTGATTATAAATCATAATTAAATTATAATATTATATCAATTTTATTGGAATATTATATTATTAATATTATTTATTAAACATGCGGTTCAATCCATTGAACCCCGGTCCGACCCATAAACCCATGAACTCGTACCTTGACCGGTTCCCGGCCCGGTCCGATTTTAAAAACTATGGTCATGATGACCAAATTTATAAAATGTCGGCATTTGTGCGCGGAGCATGCAAGTTCATGACATATACATGCGTATACATATACATACACACACAGACATATATATATAGAGAGAGAGAGAGAGAGGTTGGCGTGAGCAAAGGTTGAACGGTTGGTTCGTTCCAACCGAAAATTTTGGTGGGAAGTGACGTCAGAATCCGGTCACTAGCATGGCGTCCACCAGTATCAGCCATTTCAAGCGGTTACATATCTCTTTTCATCGAACGAGTCATTCGACTGGAGTCTCATAAGTCAAAAAATTTATGATATGATAATTTTATTATTTAATAAATCGATCATACTTAAATTTATATTCGTCGAAGTATGGAAATATCTAACTGGGGACAAAAGGACACTTGGCTTTAGCATTTGTGAAAGCTTTTGATTGGGTGGCATGCACGCTGACTGACGACTATCACCTCTCATCCTCAACTTTTTGCCCCTTTTGCTTTCGTATTCTGGTCAGGCGGCCCCCACAAGGATAAGCGCCTCTTTGCGGTGTGGTCCTCCGAGGTTGTTGTCGCCGCCCCCCACAAGGCATCTCGACTCCCTATTATCTATCGAACCCAAACCCAGACCTGTCAGAATTTGGTACGATACGAAAAAGGCCGCATATGAGCTGAGGTTTTTTGGTATCGCACGGAATATATCGAGTTGTGTTGATATTGTACAAAAATAAATGGCGTGGATTAAAAGGTATTAGAGTAATTCTTATAATAAAAAGGAAATTATAAAAAATAAATTTTAATTAATTATATTTTAATGGTATCTTAAATCATTTTTAAAATTAGTACAAGTTTTTGGTTAATCAACTCATCTGTATTTTAAAATTTTATTTCTGATATATAAAATTAATTAAATTATTTTTAACCCGTCTAATTTTATCTAAAAGCCATAGTTTTTAAAACCGGACCGGGCC
>CXYZ01001200.1:63968-81561 GCA_900006705.1 Sonneratia caseolaris
TTCTCTATTTTATATTTTTCATACTTTTAATAATTTTCTAGAATTTTTAAATTTTTATATAATTTTTTGAAGATTTTAAAAGTGGTATATAATTATAAAATATCTTAAAATGTTTCTACATTTGTATTTATTTGTACATGTAATTAATTTTCTAAAAGGTTTTCATTTTTATGAAATTTCAATTTTTATCTTTTTGAAAATGAAGATAAAGAATAAAATTGTTAAAACATACAAATGATTAATTCAACTAATTATGGAATTAAAATGAAAGGAGTGGAGCAAAATATGGATGGCCTTTGTGGCTCATTTTTGTGCAACTAAATGCAAGGAATGGAGTAAAGGCTTAAATGATCATTCTAACTTTGATTCCATTTTTATGTATTAAACAAAAATATTCAATGTGATAAATTTATCAAATATTCATAATCACTATATTAAATAAAAATCAAAATTTAATTGCAATAGTTCTTGATAACCATATTATTTTTATTAAGAGACTAATCTTCTTCTCAAGTAGCTTCACTTTCTCATTATACTTTGATGAAAAAAATTGAGTTAAAGTCTCTCTTTTACTTGTTAAGAGCCTCAACATTCCTTTGTGTGCCACCAAGTCTCAGTATTATGCCAAGTAACATATCCATAATCATTATCATAATATACATTTGCATTAATAAGCCATTTAGCAATTGTCTTACACTAATAAAATAATTTACTATAATATTAAGCAGATGGCATATGTTCCAAATTCTCCTGACGACACATAGTAAGCAATCATGTTTTCACACCTAAGTGACATTTTTTTTCCTAATCCACATGATTTGGATGGAAAAGAAAACTCCTAATATCATTGTACATTTGTTTGTATTGCCAAAACAATTAATGTGCTATCATCACACGCCACCAACAGTTACTATATACTTGCCGCTAGAGTTTGTTATGCTTCTTAGTTCCTATATCACATATTTTATTTTATTTTTTATCCAAAATTAACTAGTAACACATGTATTTACTTCACGAATCAATGACTATATCAAGAAATAGATAAATCCACCAACTTTATCTTTTTGATTCTCACTTGCATGATGTCTATAACATAGCATCAATCTAGCTCATAAGTGGAGAGAACTCAAGAGTTGAATCAATAGGCTAATTTGGAATAATGTGCAATTAGCATAATTGATACTCAATAAGATAAAGATTAAAAGGAAACTTGTAAGCATTCATAACAATCATGACAACCAACACCAAATTAAAACAATCTCTTCACAATATGATCAAATGAAAGAACCAAAATGTATTATGGTGGTGAGTGAAGGTGAATGAGCTAGAACAGGAGCACCATGCCAATCCATATGTATACTCCATGGGTTCAAGTATGTTATCTCTATACAAAAGAAGCTTGAAAGGCCTTTTCTAAAAGTGACTTTCACTAATATAAACTTTTGGTTTCAAATCAAAGGTATCCACAACTAGACTTGGTCCACAATATCAACTGCATGTAATCTAAAACTAGGGTGGTAGTGGCAATGAGATCATCGGAGAGAAAGATACCCCAAATAGGGTGTCTTGTTGTCTCTTAACTAGTGCCGATAATCTTGTAGCTACAAAGAAATGAGGAGCTTATACTATGAGAGAATTAAGTTTATCTATGCATCATGAGATAGTGACTAAATGGATGAAGATTACTTTCTCTACTCTAAGCCTTTAGGCACAAATTAGATGTGAGTATATGGCTGCTCCTTAGGGGTGTCCTAATTCTACTTGTTGAGGGCACTTTGGCATTTTTATTTGGAAAATTGATGGAATCATATTCCTTTCACACTTTGTACAAATATTTCATTTACTGAATGTGAACTGATACTCTATCAATTTTATAAAATGCTTAAAGGAGTAACAAATCTAGTTGAGAGTTGCTTTCTTTGCAAAGTGAAAAATGCATGTATTTTCCAAATTATAGTAGCCACAAATTTGCATAAGTATGGCTAAGGAGATGGAGGCTCTTGTAGACTCGACATTTCCTCTCCTCCCAAATTTCGCAAACATAATGGGTCAATAATAAGCTTGCAATGCTAGAGTATAAACTATGATCCTTGAATTGTAGAACCCATTTTTGTTTCAAAAACCATCTATTCACTTGTTGAGACATCTTATTTTTCACCAAGACATCCTGCCAAATTTAATAATGAAAAGGCAAGAGATAAACGAATCTTGTTGTCCATAGAAGTCACAAGTCATATTATGAACATGCCCCATTTACATAACCTACCATATATTGATAATCTATTATATCACTCTAACCAACTAAGGAGGATCAAGATATATACTCACCCTACTATAGAACCCAGCACCAATCAAGTCAAGCTTGGCTACCTGTTAAGCTTCTCCATGCACTTCAAGTTTTAAATGGACTATTTTGGGCCAGTGTTCATAACACAATATCTTGTGAAGTTAATGCGATCGATGCAACCATAGCAATTAATTGTTAAGATTGCGGATCTAAGCTCAATTGCCATTATTATATACATAACCCCCAGTGGCTGTAATTAGTAAGCATATAAGGGTAGCATAGTTAGCTATTCACACAAAAAGAGGGGAGAGGGCCTACATGTAACCACTCATCATACCAAAATAAGAGCTCCTATTTGAAATATAACAATAGTCAAGTCAAATATTAAAGTTGTAAAATCTTCCACCAACTCCATGAACAATCTCTCATTACTTTAATCATTTTAAAAACATGGGCGTTTAATCAAATAATTATGTATTTACATCATCCAAATCCATCCCACTTTAATTAATAAAAGTCGATCTTAAGTATACAAACATTGTTCAAGATCATGGAATTCCTAAACCTTCCTCACTCTTTAGTCAAAGTACTAACTCCCATTGAACCTTTGCTCCTTTGGGATCTTGGTTAGTCCCTTTCCATAAAAACTTACAGTGATATTGCCCAACTTTGTATGTAACCATTGCAGGGAACATATAATGAAAACATCGAAAGTTATACATACTAAGGAGCACAACATTGATCAACTAAAGGTGAACAACATAAGATAAATGTCTTCCTGTCCACCTTCAAAACCTAGCCATAATATTATTTGCTAGAAGCTCACAATTCTTCATTATATTATAAGCTTCTTGTGACTAGAGAGGGACTCCCAAACACTGATGAGGAAGTAGACCTCTCTTAAGGCCTGAGATTTCAAGGTTCTCAGCTATCTCCAAACTTCCCATACTCGCCACAAATAACTCCAATTTATCTCGGTTCAATTTCAAGCATGCGAAAACATATAATTACTTCAACATTGCCACCCAATCGCAAGGAACCTTGCATAAAATTGAATCAATCATATGTAAAGCACCCATGCATAATTGCAAGTTGTTTAGCTTCGTAGATGATAGAGAAATAAACCCTATCGAATGCTTGGTCTGGTAGATAATTGTTGCATGAATTCCCGTTGGTTCTATCAGTAATATTATTCTTATCCATTCCATGCTAAGTACTATGAGTATGCCATAAGGGCCTTAATCATGGAGGAGACAATTAAAAAATAACTATATATCTAAATAGAAGCAAGCTTAGGGAAGAAATATTACAAATTTAGATAGCAATTCTCAACCCAACTAACAAAATAGCTAGTATAAGAGATCTAACTCGATTGGATTGAGAATGAGTCCAATGTCTTCAAATTAATTTAGAATCATTTTAGAGGGCCACTAACTTCAAGGCAGTTTGAGTATCAGCTTAGTAATTTGGAGCCAAAATGTATTCGTAGTTACTTATTAAGCATACCCTTACATTATTGTTGATTGTACATGGTCATATCACATAATATTCTACTCCTGATACATACTTTGCCACATAAGATTAACCGGAGAACAAGCGGATAGAGAAATAGTAAGCCCAACTTTCATCGAGCTCGATTTCTTTATACATGCTCTCCTACTCGGTATTCATTTTGCTTGCACCTGTACTTTGAACCTTCAATCTAATACCTAGAATAATAACTTTAATCTCCAAATATCTTATAATTCTTTACCGGGTCTCCAATATGTTAATCTTTAAAATTTTAAAAGATTCATAATTAACATGATATTTTTCTGAGTATATCCTTTTCTTTTTCAAATCAATAATGATAAAAATCGAATGAAATTGGATTTTGGAATCCCTTACACCACACACCAGGTCCTATGTGCCGTCGCTCAGATTGCGACTCTGTCTATGACAGCCTATTGCCTCTTCCAGGAACCGATCACTGCTTTACACTACTGTTAGTCTGTTACTTGGAACAAGGAAAGAGGACAATGGTCTTCCTCGCGGATGACTGAGAGGTGACCGACGTCCGATTCTTGGGAAGACAGGTTCGATGTTGAACGGAATTCCCTACTTCGATCGATACAAGGAACTAGATGGATAGCGGATGATATCCACGTCCCTATCTACATTTGATCGGGGTTTGACCGACCGGAGAAGGCTGTCAAACCCGGGGAGACAGAGTAGTGTATATGTGGAAGAAGGCCACCGGCCTATTGATCAAATCCAATTTCTTCTCCTGCCCTAAATCAGAGGGACACCCATCCTCAACCGCACGGATGTTAGTTAGCAAAACCTGATCAACGGTCCTGATTTCATCTCTCTCTGTCTCTCTCCCTCTGTGACCGCTCCCTGTCTCTACTACTGTGCACGGCCCCGAAATTTAGCGGGACCCTCTCTCTATCGGTCGCCCGAATCTCGATGACGGCAACCCAGAACCCAATCAGCCCCCCAGCTAGACCAATTTGCTCCTCTTCTTCCTTTCTTCTTCGCGTGCTTGGTGTTCTGGATTTTGTCGCTCCGCCGGCAAGCGACGAAAAAGGAAACCCTCGGCTCCTCGCAATTGGTCTCCCGCATGATTGATCAATGCAGGTAATGCCTCAATCTCTCCTCGGCTATCGCCAGCTCTTTGCTGCTCAATTCCGCCCCTTAAGCGCGGAATTGGGTGCAATTTGATTCGGGAAATGTTGGTCAATGAAGCCGCCTTATTTCTTAAGCCTCTGCTGCTTTTTCATCTGATTTGGGATTTGGATACTTGAGAGTTTTTGCACTCCTGGGAGTTGGATGAATTAATTCGTTCTGTTGGAATTGGGGGCACGAACTTTTGAACTGCTAAACTGGAGTCTGATTTTTGCGGCTTCGGTGAGTGCCGTTTGAAATGATTTATGACTCTTGTTGCGAAAATAAAAATGGGGGAATTTAGAAGGATGTGAATAAAGTTTCAATCTTTAGAGTTTTCTCTGTTTTTGGATGAAGAAAATTCAGACATGTATCCAGGCGTATGTTCTTGGGCTAGGTATGCACTATAAAAGGAAACCTTAAGATAGTTTTGTTTTTTTCTCATGGGATCATTAATCTGTTTTTTCACAAAGGGTAACTGAAGGGGCGGGGCTGACTGTTTACTGAGAGATTTACGGCCTGTTGTGATTCAACGTTTGAAGAATCTGAATGTCCATTGTTACCTGACAAAAATCTGGCTTTGCTCTGTTACTGCTAATTTTGTTTTTTTAATGGCTCTCTAGGTTGCTCACTGTAGATAAGCATCAGCAACCCTAGCCTATGAAACTCAGTGATCCTTTGCTAAGTTATTTTTGTGGGGAACGCTTATATTTGGACATGAGTTGGAACAAGTTAGAATAAGCGATGGCGGGAAATGTCAGGTTTGAATCATCACCTGCTAGCACAGATGAGTTAGGTTTAGGTGGGACCCACCAAAATGTACAGAGGGGAAGCCATTCAGGAGCTAGTCTTAATAAGTCCGGAAGCTTCCGAGAGGGCAGTGAAGGGAGGATTAGTTCTGCCTCTAGTCTTTCTCGTGGAAGTTCCCCTTTGTTTGGGGACATGCCTCCAATATCTCAATGTTTGATCCTGGAACCTTTTCCAGTGGCGGATCAGAAGTATCCTAAGACTGGTGAATTAAAGAAGGCTCTTGGAATTCCACTGGGAACTAGTGCTGAAGATGGTACTTTTGGAGCTAGTCATGCAAAGTTGCCCCAACATGTGGTCTCTGAAGAACTGAAGCGGTTCAGGTCGAGTGTATTTGATGGTGCTGTGAAGGCCAGGTAGTTTCATATGTTAGAATAGATGCTTTTTCATATGCTTCTGTTTGATGTTTGGGCTTTCGGAGAAATTACTCGAGTTTTTCTAAACTAGATAAACCTACCTACTGGAGGAAAAGGAACCAATTTATCTTATCACTGAACTCAGTAGGTCTCATGGATTATCTTCTAAAATGCCACTTAATTGGATATCATGTCAGAGCTGGATTTTGTCCTCATCTCTATTCTTCCTGTATAAAGTTAACTTAGATTTTTAGTTCATTATCATATGCCTATAATCCTATGTTCAGAAATTTGGTGAATTATAAAATTTTTTGGCTGAATAGTTAAAATAAAATTTAACCTTCTTGAATTTTGACATATAAGATGATACTTCACCTGGTTGGATGGATCTATTTAAAGCAGAAGTTTACATGGTCCTATTTTTGGGAACATGACTAGTAAGTGGATCGTATTGTTTTGTTATTGCCTTATGATTGAGCAGGAATCGACTGAAAAAGTTGGATGACTCATTATACAAGTTGAACAAGTACCATGATGCTCTAATCTCCAAAAAGCAGCAACGGAGTGAGTTACTGATGAATGAAAGGTCAGGCGGGTCAAATTTGAAAACGAGTTCACAGTTGAATCGTAGTTCTTCAGATCTTTTGGCTCATAGAGTTGAAGATAGGGCCAAGAATGCTTCTTTGAATAAGAGATTCCGTTCTTCAGTGGCAGAAATTCGGGTCAGTTGCAAAATATGATATCAGCACATCCATCATTTGATTGGAAAATTCATTCCTATCATTTTATTAGTTACCCTGCTTTCGTTACATGATTTTATTGCCTTATATTTCTAGTTAGGTGATGTTACATTAAGCTGCCTTTGAGGATGAAAGAAAAGAAGAGGGAGGATGAAAGAAAAGAAGGGGACTTGATAGCATGCTTTGTTTTCCATTAAAATTTTTATTTTTTGACTCTCAAATTGCTTTATCAGGGTGAGAGTCAAGGCAGTACGTTGGTGCGACAATCCCTTATCATGGGAAAGGATCGGGATTCGGGTAGGGATGGTGGTGAAGGTTCTGATCCCATAGAAGAAAAAAATCAGAGGCTATCCGCTGTAGGAGAAGGTTGGGAAAAGAAGATAAAGAGGAAACGATCCATTGGCACTGTCTTTGCTAGACCTGTGGAAGGTGATGGAGAAGTAAAGGGAGCTATGCAGAAGGTGAAAAATGATCCGAGTCTGCAATTTTCTGATGTCCATACTGTAAGGTAAAATTATTATGGTGCATATAGTGTATATTTCAATGCTTCTTACCTCCTCAAAAGGAATGTCAACTGAAAGCATGAACTCTTGGAACTAGAGTCACTAAGATTTTCTTTAAGAAATGTGTGCTGTTCTTCTGGTAAATGACTGGGTTGCACCTGCAGTTTTAGAACTAAATAGTTTTGCAGCTCTTGGAAATTAATAGTTTTTTGAATTTGCATAAACAACATGATTTGTGATGTTGCTTCTCTGCAAGTGGACATGGAACAGGAACTGATTGGGTGACGCCTATTATGGTAGATTGGGAGTTAAGAGTGTGGTTCAGGATATGTATTTAAAAAGACAAAATGAAGTTAATTGGGATGATACCACTCTCTATTTTCTGGACTTGGAGAGAGAGAAATAGGAGGGCTTTTGAGGGACTAGAATCAGAGGATATTATCCTTATAGAAAGATGGCAGAAGGAGGTATATTTTTGGTACAGACAGGAAGATAGTTGTTGTTGTGGGGGTTGGGGGGGCGTGTTGTGGGGGTGGGATGTGGTGGAGGTTTCATTTTTTTGTGAACATGAGAGATTTTACGCCTTCTTGGTCCAGCATCTTTTTGTACATAAATTACAAACACCTTCTTGGTGTAATGAATAAAATTCTTATCATTCAAAGAAAAAAATGATTTCTGATGTTGAACCTTTCAGTGTTCTTTGTTTGTTTTTGTTTCTGCTATAAAATGGGACTTGGCAACCTCTTCAATGGTATACATGATACAGATCTGGATTGAATGGACCCAGTGGAATGAATAAGTCAGATAGTTCCTTGCTGCCTGCTGGCTCAAATAGTCGGGGGTTTTCCAAGAATGAACAGGAAAAGGCCTCTTTTCAGAGGGAGTTTTCACCAGCTTCTGCAAAGGACCGTGCCCTAGCTAGAGGAAAAGATAAGTATGTATAACCTTATTGAAAATTTGAAGTATCAAGTAATGATTAATTTGTTTGACCTAGTTGGCTTGTGTTTTTTTTTTTAAATTATTTTGGCAGATTGACTATACGAGAAGATACTGCTATGCAGAATCCTACACCACTGACTAAAGGAAAGGCCTCAAGGACACCAAGAAGTGGCCCTCTAATGGCTGCAAGCTCACCCGTTAATCTCCCTCGTGGTTCTGGAGGTCTTGAATCTTGGGAACAGTCTCCAAGCGTACCCAAAGTGCACTTGATGGGCATCACCTCCAATAGTAATCGGAAACGTGCCCTTCCATCCGGCTCTTCCTCATCCGCACCCATGACCCAATGGGGTGGGCAAAGGCCGCAAAAAATGCCCCGATCAAGACGGACAAATGTGGTTTCTCCCATGTTGAACCATGATGAGATCCCAACCTCATCTGAAGTATGTGCTTCAGATTTGGGTCCCAAAATGACTTCCATGTCCCGGAGTTTTGCCAGTGGAATCCAACAGTTGAAGGTGAAACTTGAGAATGTTCCTTCTCCGGCGAGATTATCTGAGAGTGAAGAATCTGGGGCTGGGGAAAGCCATGAAGGTAGGTTGAAGGAGAAAAGAACTGGCAATGTTGAATTGGATGAAAGAGGTGTGGTTCCTGTGCAGAATGTTGGTTCTTCAGGTGGACCAATGAAGAAAAGTAAGATGACCTGCAGGGAGGAAATTGGAGATGCTGTACAGAGGGAAGGAAGAAGTGGTCGGGGTCCCTCATTCGCACGGGCTAGTGTCTCTCCTTCAAGGGAGAAGCTGGAGAATGCTGCAGGCTCTAAGCTTCACAGGAGTATGAGAGCTGGGTCTGATAAGAGTGGAAGGTTGGCAATTTTTTCTCATTTGCTGATAGGATCATCTTGTTTATTTTTGGGGGATTTCGGGATCAATTTTGGTGATTTTTTTGGCTAATTTCAGCAAGTCGGGACGACCTCCTTTGAAGAAACTATCTGAAAGAAAGATGTTTACGCGTCCTGGGAAGATGCCAGCTGGAAGTACCCCAGACTTTAGCGGTACACTCTTATTTTTCATGTAGTTGCTGAGCTCAAACCAAAGGAGCATGTTGATGACTTATTGGTAAAAATATGATGTGTTTAGCATAGCATGTGGAAAACAACTTTTTTGTTTCTTTTGCTGCTTTTGTTGCAAGAACATAGGAATCAAACCAGTGCTATCTATGCTTCTAATATTCCTTTATAATTGCAATTAAGTTGTACAAGCTGATGAAAAGATGAAATGTTGGGATTTTATGAAGTCATTTTCTTTTTCATTCTCTTTCAGGAGAATCAGATGATGATCAGGAAGAACTATTAGCAGCAGCTAGTTTTGCTTCTAGTGCAAGCTGTATGCCTTTTATACCATCTTAATTCGGCAGGATGACCAAATTGAAAATTTTCATACTAAATATTTTTGGATTTATTCTCAGATTCTGCATGCACTGGAAATCTCTGGAAGCAAATGGAACCTGTTTTTGCTTCAATCAGCTCAAAGGATATTTCCTACTTGGACCAACAGGTGATGAAATAAGAGAAAGAAATTGATCACTGATCTTGTTTTGAGTAACGTTTATCTTCTAAGGAAGTTATTTTTATTAGTTCCAATACTTGCTTTTATTTATCTCAATTATATTTGGATCAGGTAAATTCATTGGAGGGGCTCCATAACAACTTCTCTAAGAAATCTAACAGCAGCAATAATCTTATGGTAATTTGCTGAGTTATTGAGGAGCCCGGATAGCTTTTAGATTTTTGTTGCCTTTTCTTTTTCATTCTATGGAAGTGTTAAAGAATTCCTTCTTTCCTAGGGCAACCTTGAGCGTGAAGAAAACCTGATGTCTCGAAGTGCTGTTTATGAAGCAGGAGATAATACCACTCAAGGTCAGTGTGCATTGAAACAATTGGGTGGGCCCACAAGTTTGGTTGAGGATGACATCATTACTATGAACGGGAGATTGGACCCTGGAGTGATAAAAGTTATACCCATAACTGAGAGATTATTGGCATCTCTTATTGTGGAAGACGAAGATATGATTGGAGGTGACTTTGAAGGGAGGAACAGTTCTTTCCAACACAGTGGAGACGATCATATTTCCTGCCTGCTGGTTAATGGAAACTTGACAGATAACAACTATAGTATTGAGTGTGATTATCACTTTGTGTCGGGTCCCCTAATTCCTGATCAGTTGGGTATCGAGAGTTCTTGCAATGGGGTTATGAGCAAAAACATTTGTAGTCAGTCTAATTGCGATATCTATCCAGATGGATATGGTGAACACCATAGTGAAAGAGTTTGTACTGATGTACCTGAAAATGGTTATACTTGTGATGAACAATATAAAATCCAGAGAAGAGCACTGTTGGAGCTCCACAGCATTGGGTTACATCCAGAGAATGTGGTAAGTGTTTTTGGAACCTAATTTCTGTTATCTGCCTATTGTGTATTGAAACTCTTTCCTTCCTTGGCTTCTCCTTCATTACATCTTCTAGACAAATTTGAGGTGACATCCAGTATAAAAAATATTTTAATTGTGCTGAAAAAAGTATCTGATTCGTGGAAAGATAGACAGAGAATATAAGTTTTCAGTACTGATTGACTTGTCAATTTTTGTCGTGATTTCTATCAAATATCACTTGCTTTTTGATATTTCTGGTGATATCTACCCACTGTCTTCCTCCCTTCATTTCCCTTTTCTCCTTTAATCAACTCTCGACCAAATTTTAAGTAATCTATTAAGTTTTATCTAGTAGTCTCTAACTCATGGCTTTATGCATAAGCTTCCTGTTTTCATCTTTTTTCCTGCTGTACATGTAATATGAGTCCTTGTTGGATGCTTGTTTCAGCCTGATTTGGCAGATGGAGAGGATGACCCAATCAATGATGAAATTTCAGACCTCCACAAGAAACTAACCCAGAAGGTTGTTTCTCAGCATGCTCCTTTTAAATTCCTTCCCCCTTTGAACATGATAGTATGAATGCCATTATAAGATGGTTGACCTGTGAAATCATTTTCAGATTGATACAAAGAGGGCACTCTTTGGTCGGATAATCAAATCAATTGAGAAAGGAGGTTTATTAAATCAAAGGTGGGTTGCTTTTAGAATATGGTTCATCTTTCTTTCAATACTCCAAAAAAAAAAAAGGGCTCATTGGCATTGGATTTCTTTTGCAATTCATATGAAGAACTATTGGGGATTTAAACTGTATGACTATTTAATAAAATGACTGCAAAAAGCCAGCTGATTAATAAATATGTCTATTTGTTTTCAAAACTTGCAGGGATCTTGAGCGGATTGCTATGGACAAGCACATTGAAGCAGCTTACAAAAAGCAGCTGGTGATCTTTCAGCACCTTTTTGTTTGTTCTCTCATTGAGATCTAGTCACTGGTCTTAACTTTCATCTAGAAGTAACCTGTTTAGAATGCTGTGTTGATGGCAAATGTTACCTCTGGCTGATAATTGCAGGCCACTCGAGCAATTTATGCTTCAAAATGTGGGATTCCAAAGGTTCCTAAACATGTTGCCATGGCTTTCACAAAAAGAGCTCTTGATAGATGTCGTAAGTTTGATGACACTGGCAAGAGTTGCTTTAGTGAGTCTCCATTTATTGAAGCCCTTTCAGCCTCACCTCCTCGCTGGGAAGAGCCTACTGACTCTGCTAATTTACTGCAAACAGAAAGTGGATTGGCAGGTTTGACTTATTTTGAAATTTTTTTAATATGGATTTTTTTGGAGTAACTCATCCATTACAGTAACTGCAGTATAGAAACCAAAAATGACTAGATAATTCTTAGGAAAAACTAGACATGCTACAAAATTCATGCCTATTTTCTTTGTGAACCAATCAGTATTCTTGCTTTGGAACAGTCTTCTTTTTCCCTGAGTTTGTTAAGCTTTTTATTTGATCATTTTCTGTTATTAGTCTGAAAACAGAGTTCCACCCAGCTCCATGTTTTGCTTATTTTGATGGGAGTCTGTTTCTAAAACAATGACTGCAGAAAGCTACGACTCATCTTTCTCCTTGTTCTGCAGGGCCCCTCTCCAACAGAGTTGACCGATCTGATTGTCAGAATGATTGTGGTTCTTTTGAAATTAACGGAACCTTTGTGAAAAATGGGTCATTACAGAACAAAGGAAAGAAGAAGGAAGTTCTGCTTGATGACATTGGAAGCAAACCTTCTCTTAGAAACTCATCGAGCCTTGGGAATACCTTCTCAGGTGGAGCAAAGGGCAAGCGGAGTGAGAGAGAACGAGATAGAGACCGGGACCCACAAGCCAAAAGTGCAAAAAATGGCCACCAGATTAATGCTAGAGCTGAGCGTAAAACAAAGGCAAAGCCTAAGCAGAGAAGTACCCAGTTATCCACATCCATGAATGGCTTTATTAATAATAGTTTGGATATGAAGAGAGAGACTGATGGTGCCATGCCTGGTAATGGTAATGTCAACTCAGCCACAGCTAAGGAGACCAAGGAATCCGCTGGCCTTGCAAGCCTGGACCTGCAAATAGACTCGATTGATGATTTAGATGTTCCAGGATGGTTTAACTTTGATGGAGATGGTTTACAGGATATTGACTCGGCAGGGCTTGAGATCCCCATGGATGATCTGGCTGATGTGTTCCTATAGAGAAAATCTGCACCCATAAGAGAAGCAGCGGCAGTGTTTCATGGGACAAACATCCTGATATAATTTTAATTTGTTCCCTCCTGACAATCAGCACCCTGTAAATATGGCGATTCTTTCTTGTATACTCTGTTCGAAAGGTTTTTGGAGAGAAACCCAAAATTGTTCATGGTATGGAAGTGATATTCCTCTATAATGAAGTACATTCAAAATTTTAGTGTCTCTTTTCTTTCTTAAGTGGGTTACTTAGCTCTGATGAACTCCAGATTCTTGTTTTGTTAATTGAGTGATAATATTTCCAATCTTTTCCTTATTTTCTTGTCATTCTCTTTAATATTGCAGTCAGATTTGACTTTGAGAAGAAAAGAAACTATATTCCGATGATCAGTCCAGATATCTGTTTGTTACTTTTCTTGGACAGTGGTTCATCTCTCTTTTTTATTGAAACTCATTTGTCCGTTTCATGCTTAATTTATGTTATATTACTGTGAGGTCTTACTGGTTGCCCTTTTGCTAGTTGGGTTTTCTTGCAGCTTGTTGAGCCTGAGTAAGAACATTTTGGGCAAGTCACCAGGTATGTTCTGAAGGTGCCAAACTTGGCCCTTACATTTTGTTTTCCAGGTGGTACATATTACTCTGTTAAAATTTCCCCCTTCTCAAATATGCTCCTGTCTTTTTTGTTCTATACACACCAGGTAATTGCTGAGTCCATTCTGGTTCCTTGCAGGTTAGTTTTACTTGTTAAGGAATAGGAAATAGTTCGCAGCTGCTCTTAGATAATTGCATGTAAATTGTTGCTCTTGGGGTTCTCTCGATTGAAATCGTGCACTGTCGGTCAGAGAAGCTGTCCTTAGATAGTTTCAGACACTTGTTGATGCCACCCTACTAGCTTTTCTTGCAAGTAGCTGGATGTTTTAGCTATTAATGCAGGACTGAACTTAACAGATGCAAGTCTTGTTGCTGACTTCTGATGAAGAATTGCTCAAGCACTCGTATGAAAGATTATAACCTATGCCAGGCGAAGAGATACACCAGGGGTCCAGAGATTGAGAACTATGTGGGGTGCTGGATTTGGTAAAAGCCACGTGGTTGTATTTTGGGTGGGACTACCCTTATTTCATTGGCCGTAAACAGAGCGCTGTGTTCATACTGGCTTCAAAGTTCTATGACGTTCACTTGAGAGATCTTCGTTCGACATGACCCCTTTCCCTTTTCAGTGAGATGTTAGGTTGAGCAGCTTCTCAGTTTGATCTGGATGAAGAACCAACTAGCAATCAACTTAGCAATAACCGGTTAATGATGGATTCCTCTGAGGAGGGAATAAAACCCGTAATCGGGCAACTTTGGGCTTGGGTTGGAGAAGATCCGGATGCGGGTTGTTGCATCGTAGAAGCTGCGAGCAAACACATGGGGATTAGCCGTTTGGATTGTCTGCAAGTTACCGTTAATGAGGAGATAAAATGAGGCTGGAGGTGGACTGTCCGGCTCGAGCAGACTTGTACCTCCTGGTTCATTTGGGTAGGGTCGAAATGCTAACACATGTAGAACCATTAACTAGGATCTGAAGTCATCGGCCCGTGTCCGTTCACTCGGCTGCTCTAAAGGGCCTTTCGATGATCTGTCTTCAAGAGGCCGAACTCCTAGTTTTCCGACGAAGTAAGGATAATTCGATCATCGGCAGTTGTAATTGCCGCTAGCCAGTACTGGCACCAGAATCCCACCGATTTCTATATGCCAACTCAGGTTGACATTCCTCGGTCGAGCTTTATTCCTACGTTGAGCTAGGAATACGAGGTACAAAGACGGTATTTCGATAAAAGAAATCATGCCCGACCGAGGTTGACCAAGCAGGTTTCTGGGTACCATGTGGTTGGAACCGGAACCGCAATAGGTTTTCACCGATTCCTCAACCCGGTTGTCACCGGGATCTGCCAACGACATGCAATTTCGGGCAAGATCCAACCGGTTTCTATTCTATCTGGGTACTGCCCACTTAAATTCATATTGGAAACGTATGTTTGCCATGTTATTATGGGAGGAAAAAGAAGGAAGAGAAGAGAGAGATGGGGAATGATGTGGTGATGGAAAGGAATGAATTTTATTGAACAAAACGAAAGAGTATATTGGGAAAATTAATAATAATTGATATTATTAATAAGATGGGTATTCCATAATTTTTCTCCAAGGAAACTTCGTTCCATTAAGATGAGAAAAATGATATTTAGATTAATTGAATGCATATAATATCTTTCAATGAAAAAATTATGGTAAAAATTTTAAAAGTTTACTCCTCTTTTGTAAGTGAATTTTAAATTTTTTGAAATTTGATATTTAATTTTAAATATTTGATTTCATTATAATGTGAATCACCATAAATATGTTCAAATCGTCATTTATTAATTGTCTACATGGCTCGACACTCAATAGTATGTTGTTATGCCACATCAACACATTTTGACACATCATCACAACACAACATCATATTTTCATCACATCATCCTGACATATATAAGTATAGAAATTGTCACATAATAAGATGACAACCACGTCATCATGTCTGCATGTGGATTGACATATTGGACTTGACATTGCCATTGAGCAGCCTGTGATTGTGGGCCTTGCCGGCCTAATTGTTAGCGCTAAGAGAGGTCTCCCACGTGTTCCATATGTGCCTTTTTAGCACAAGAACTGGTGGCTAATTGAGCGATGAAATTGACTTTTTTTTTTTCCTTTACTGACTGTCACGAGCATAGTTTTAAAATTTGGACCGGGCCAGCCGGTTCAACCGGTTCAACCGGGAACTAGTCACTCATCCGGTTTGATTTTTATAAAAGAAAACTCATTTGCACTTTTAATGAAGTCAACTTCAATTGAACTGTCCAGTTTTCGGTCTGACCGATGAATTCAATTGAATCAGTAAAAAAACCGGCCGACTTAAAATTTAAAATAATAAAAACCCAGTATAATATACATATTTTATTTTACTAAACTTGTATTTATATTTTATGTTAAAATTTTGTTTAATATAATGATTATATTAATATTTGTTTTATAAATCATATTTAAATTATGATATTATATGAATTTATTACTAATATTATTTATTAAATATGCGATTCAATATGTTAAATCTCTGATCTAACTCATGAATCCATGAACTAATACTTACACCGGTTTCTAGTGCAACTTGATTTTAAAAACTATGGTCATAAGAAATTCTTGTGTGGATCCCCACCGTCCAAGAAGTGCTTGCATGTGTTAGAGGGACGCGGTTTCATCGTAGGACTGCTAATGCAAAAAACGATTTCTTTTTTTTCTCTTTTTTTTTTGTAGTCTCTCTTAGATTTTGAACTAATATCAACACATCACTAGAATGTGTGGAGTAACCCTTTTTTGTCCTTTGAAATTTCACTTCTCGATGTATCTTAGTTCTTGACGGAAACTTAATGAGTATAACATCGTCGAAATTTCTGCAGTGATCGCAAAGGTTCTTGGGCACGAATCAAAGAAATCTAATATTAGTCCAGCAATAAGGAATACTTATATAACTAGTAATGATCTATTAATAAGCAATCCTCGAGGGTAACAACTCGTTGGTAAGCTTACAATATGCAGTATTAGGTTAGGTGCATGATTCAAAAATTTTCAAGGGTTGGTATTTGAGGTTAAATTGATAGGTCTAAGATTGTATAATATACCGTCTAGTGAATTAATTAATTATTACGATGTCGGATATTAACGATCTTTTAATAAGTAAAATTTATCTACCTTAGATTTTTTTTCTATTCAAAAAATGAAATCTTACATTACAAAATATTTATCTTAGTCACTTTTATTATTATTATTTTTCAAAGTACAACTCCTATATTTAGAAATCTAATGAGTCTGACTAGCTTATACTCGAATCAAATTAGCTTAAGCTCTCCATGATCCAAAGCACGATTCATCATTTATATTTATAGTCAGCATATGCCATCACTTAAGGAGGAAGTAAATGTTTCAATTGGCAAAGATGGTTCGGCACATCTTTCTTTTAAGCAAGATCTTAGGTCCGAATCCTGTAAATAGAGAAAATTTATAGTATAAGAGTTTTGTCTCTTAATAGATATAATTTGTTTGAATATAAATTAGTTTGGGTCCAATGAGCATGCAGATACTAGATAGGATAGGACGAAAAAAGAGGGGGGCAAATGCTTCAATTAACTTTAATTATACTTTTCTTTTGTCACCAAAACTTGATATTCAAATGTTCAATCGACCACAACTAATCGAGATTTGACTACAGTGGACCTACCGGGAGCTAAAATACTCCAAACATAAATTTTTCCTATTTATAATATTGGAATCCAAAACTTTATTGAAAAGAAGAGGTACTGAACAATCTAACATGAATTATGTTACTTAATTTACTCTTTCTTTATAAAATAAATTCCATGTTTAGAAGGGGAGAAGAAGTGGGCGCATGTCCTGGAGACAAAACTTCTTCCTTAAGCCACGGTGGAAGCATGGGAGATTTCACATCGGGCCTGGTTGCATTTAATATGCCATATGTTAAGCATAGTTTTTAAAACCGGACCGGGCCGGGAACCGGTGTAGGCATGGGTTCATGGGTCGGACCGGGGGTTCAATGGGTTGAACCGCATGTTTAAAAAAT
>CXYZ01001200.1:93961-105560 GCA_900006705.1 Sonneratia caseolaris
TAGTAAAATAAAATATGTATATTATAATATGTTTTATTTTAAAAAAAAATTAATTCGGTTGATTTTTTCATCTATTCAATTGCGTTCACCGATCAGATCGAAAATTGGTTGTTTCAACTGGTGTTGACCTCTTTGAGAGTACAATTAAGTTTTTTTTTATAGAAATCAGATTGGGTGAGGGCTAATCCTTAGTTGAACCAATATAATTTTTAAAACTATGCTTTTAACCATGATAAGTAGCGCTGAATCTCATGACCAAATAAAGGGGATAAAATATTAACGGGGCGAGGCGGGTCAATAGTCATCCCCAGGTCCATCCTGACCCGAATGCGGCTCTGGGGAGGGAAGGAACCTCCCCATTCTTAATGCGGATTGGTTCTAACCTGCTCCATAGCGGGTTGGACCGACCGGGGAGGGTCAGTCTTACCATCCTATCTTTAGAAGTTCTTTACCGCTCACAATGTTTTAGAATCATATGTTAAACTTAAAGGACATTTAGAATTCATGGTCTTGTTGATAAGCACGCATTTGTCACTGACAAAAAAAAAAGAATGCAATTCCATGTTTTTTTATTCAAAATTTCTTGGTCCATTGGGTACTGCGAGCCACTTAATTCCGTTTTAAATAGGCATAATTTAATTACGAGCCAATTAATTACGCTAATCGAACGGTCCACTTATCCAACAAACCCTAAAACTTTCATGTTGTCGGCCGGAATTTTCTCATTTAATTAATGTTTTATATGCGCAATAAAGAACTGTCCCATGTGACCATGTTTAGCCTTCAAGTGAGTCAGATATGTCAGATTGCAATGGTACCTTCAAGATCGCTTCACCGATTCCTCTAGGCATTGATGTAAAGAAAGTACGGAGATCTATATCCCCAAATTTCGAGAAATACTTTTTAATAACATATAATTTTTATTTATTTTTCACTCAATTATTTTATTTCATTATCCTCGAGTTCGTCAATTTGCTTGTCCCATGGATCCAGCCATATTTTCTAATAAATTAATTGATGTTTAAAAATAATTAGATCATAATTAATTCAGATCAAATTAGGTTAATCTAATTAATGAGTAAAGTTTTCTTAATCTAAATTACTTTTTTATTTATAATATTTAAATCAATTAATGGGAAAATAGGCAAAATATTTCTTTCCCTTCTTCAGCCCAAACAAAGTAATTGACACAGCCGAGGAGCACTGAGGACATTAATTAGTTGGCGGTTTGGATGGAATAGAGATGAATGTGGTAGCCACGATTAGGCTTAAGAGTGGAAAAATGGCTCACGTATTTTAATAATGAACTTAGTTATTTAAGACTAAGTGTTGATGGGTAAATAGAGAAGAAAATTATAAAAAAAAAACTTATCTAAATCATTATAATAATGATGCCCATAGGATTATACCACCAATATTTAAATTACCATATTCATTTACTTATAAAAAAATTACCATATTCATTAGACATGGGGAATATTATTTTCTAACAACATGTGAGTCAATTCCAGGATTACTTAATCATAAACTGAGGAGGTATCGATTATCTTAAATGTCCATTTTTTCTTCTTTAACCACCAGCTCATTTGTTGGTTATAAAGTTCATATGCTTCACTAAGTTATCTTATGTTGATCTTATCCGGTAATATCGACTAATAAAATTAAGCTAAATCGTCAAGACGTGTCTCATCCTCCAATCCAATCCTTCCAATCGTATACTTCTCTTTTATATTATATTTGGTAGTTAATTGTTTTTATTAAAATTTTCATATACTATACAACATATTGTGAAAGAATTAATAAGAAAGTTATATTTACCTCCTTATTATTACTTTTTTTTAATTCTTTAAGTTTTTTAAATTTTCAAAAAATAAGTATACAATACCGTTTTTTTTATTAATTATTACCCAATGAATTGATTTTATAATATAGAATATGAAAGCTAAATTTTAAGCATTTTAAGAATATATTTTATATCTAACCATTAAAAATGAGACTGACTAAAATCTTATTTGTTAGATCGGCTCCGCTGGACAGGCACTGACAAGATTGTCCTCAGATCCCTTATCAGTCATTGGGCGATAAAACTAGATCCATTTCCGCAGGACGGGAGCAAACGAATTTCACGCCCCATCTCCCCTACCCCATCTTTCGCCCATACACGATTGCAGTTAGTCTGGAGACTTGTTGGCGGCCGGTGATGGGATCGATGGGCGGTGCAGGGGTGAAAGTCATCAAGTCGTTGAAGGTTAAGGTGACCAAGCGAGAATCGGTGGCGGCCCCGCTGCCCATGCAGGAGCACTGGCTGCCACTCTCGAACCTCGACTTGCTCCTGCCTCCGGTGGACATTAGCGTCTTCTTCTGCTAAACTCGCACCGAAGCCGATGCTCACGATAACGGCGTGATAGTGCAGTCACCGCCAGCCACACCGACTTTCGGGTCGATGCTCGGGGCTCTGAAGGTGTCCTTGGCCCAGGTCCTGGTGTCGTACTACGCCTTTGGGGGCAAGGAAGTTGCTAACTCTTCCGGCGAGCCGGAGCTCCTCTGCACCAACTCCGGGGTCGACTTCACTGAAGCCGTTGCTGACGTCCTGCTCGAACAGCTCGACCTCTATAATCCAGATGAGTCCATCGAAGGCAAACTTGTGCCTTACAAAGAACGAGGCGTCCTTGCTGTTCAGGTCTCTCTCTTGGCTCTCTCCCTCTCTCTACTCGCTATTAATTTTAGACTGAACTCAAATCTCTTGATTTCGGTTCGAGATCGGTGATATTAACATTTGAGTTCATTGATGGCTACAGGCGACGGAGTTCAAGTGCGGAGGAATAGTAGTGGGGTGCACATTCGATCATCGGATAGCGGACGCCTACTCAGCGAACATGTTTCTGCCCTCGTGGGCGGAGATCTGCCGCTCCTCCTCGGTCTCCATCGTCCCGTGCTTCCGCCGCTCCCTCCTCTATCCTCGGCACTCGGGTCAACAAGTCGACCTCACCCTGATCGACAACATGTACGTTTGCCTGTCCAAGCTGCCTCCTCCTACTCCACCACCACCCGAGAGTCCGCTACCCAGTGAGCCCCAGGACCGTCACGTAAGCCGCATTTACTGCATTCCTGCCGAGGAGATCCGGAAGCTCCAGCAAGTCGCAAGCTCCGGCAACTGCAAGCCCTCCAAGCTAGAGTCCTTCAGCTCCTTCCTCTGGAAGATGGTGGCCAAGTCGGCCTCCTCATCCTGCAGCTCAGCCAATGACCCAGCGAACGGCAGTAATGCCAAAACAACTCCGACTTCGAGGATGGGGATAGTGGTACACACCAGGCAGGCCCAAAGAGCACCGTTCAAACATATGATTTACACGAGTGCGAGGGAGGGATGAATCGAATACGTGATCTTGGTCTGACTCTGAAGAACCACTGGATCACTGGATCGCACTCAATCATGGTGGTGGACACTACCAATTCCTCAATGTAGGAATCGTAAGCTTCAACCACTTCCAAGCATCCCAACGCAAATCGATAATAATCAAATAGAAGCATCACTTTTTTGTTAAAGTCTGTTTTTTTTCTCCCTAAGCCTATTTTTTTTTACTTGAGATCCATAAAATCTCATCATTAAAGATTAAATTTACAGAATCTTATGATCAAATCTAAAAAATGGTATCACTAAACTAACTCATTTGTTTTGCTACATTTTAAATTGTCATTCTCGGTGGAGGGACTGTTGTATTTCTGAATCAACAAGGATGGGGAGAGACCAACTCCTGAAACTTCTCACGAACCATATGGGGAACTTCATCAATCTACTCCACCCGGAGGTTTTCTCCCACCAAAATCTCTACTGCAACATGAACAACTCAATGGATGGCAGATTGCCAAACCAATCCGTATTTTATGGAGTGTAGACCGACAAATGAGAGCGAAGTTGTGGTTCAAGAAGTAGTGTGCACTATGATGAACTAAACAAAATCGAGACACAGATTGTTGGGCATCAAATTTGATTTTTCAGAGGATTTCTGTGGATCATAATTAATGGCCCTTCGCCGAAGTGTTCCTCTTAAATCTTGGTTTTCATATGACTTCTGTGAAATGGACAGACAGAACAATGCATTTCTGCCGGTGCCTTTTCAATTACTTATAATAAATGGATTACCCGCCGATTTCTTCAGGGCTATCTCTCACCCTCTCCACAGTCATCCGGTAAGGGGAAAAAAAAACTGTGCATGGCCAATATTTTTGGAAATTTATGCCGGTAGAAAAATATAAAAATAAATTTTATAATAAAAAATTATGAAAATTTTAAAAAATTATTAATTACATACATACAATTATATTTTAATAATTCTCTCACTATTTTTATTTAAATTAATATAAAATTTAGATTAATTAATTACTTATATTATCAAAATTTATTTTTAAAAAATAATTATTTATATAATTTATGCCAAGCTGGACTATCTAAAACATGAAAAATTCATGCCCGGGTCAAGATTTTTTTGCCGTCTGAGATGGTGGGCCGTGATGGTATGACCCGATAGTATATTCATGCCATGCCGACTTGGCCCTAAAAACTCGATACCAATCCGAATTGTGAGCTATAGTCATCCCCATTGTCCACCCTAACCCAAATAAGGGTCAGGGAAAGACCCTCCCCAATCCTAGAATGGATCTGACCCGCTCCGTAGTAGGTCGGAGTTGGTCAGTTTTACCATCCTATCTGTAAGATGTTCTCTACCCCCTTACAGCATGGCAACGTAATAAACATCAAATTGTTTTAGAATAATCATATGTAAAAGAATTTCAGGATTCATGGTTTTGTTGACAATAATGCATTTGTTACTGATAATAAAAAAAAATTAATGCAATTCCATAAATTGTTTTATAGAAAATTTTCTTGGTCAAGTGGGGACTATGCGAGTCACTTAATTATTTTTGAAAATATGTATAATTTAATTATGAGTCTATTAATTAAGTCATTGAACCGTCCATTTATCCAACAACTATGTCCCAAAACTTTTTACAATGTTGGTTAGAATTTTCTCATTTAACTAATGTTTTATATGCGGCAACAACCACTGTCCCACGTAGTCTTCCAATGAGTCAGATCTGTAAGATAAATTATAAATCATGCCTTCAAGAACGCCTCGCCGATTATAGATCAACCCTCCTAAATTTGAGAAATTTTCCTGAATAATTTATAATTTATATTTATTTTTCTCTAAATTATCTTATTTCATTATCTTTGAATCCGTCATTATACATTTTCTATAAACTTTTTCTAGACCCACTCCTCTATTTCTTTATAAATCAACTTGTATTCAAAAGTTAATGGACATTAATTGATCCAGCTCAAGTTAGATTAGCTCACTCATGAGATAAAATTCTTTCAACGTAAATTCTTTCCATTCATAAGATTTGAACCGATCAAGACATTATTTAAATGAAAAATAAAGCCAAAATATCTCAACCAACATTCCTTCGTCTTCTTCAGCTCAGACGAAGTAAATGACATAGCCGAGGAGCACTAAGGACATTAATTAGTTGGTGGTTTGGCTGGAGTAGTGATGGATATGGTAGCCACAAATAAGCTTAAGAGGGAAAAGATGACTCACATAATTTAATAATGAATTTAGTTATTTAAGACTAAGTAAGTGGTAATGGGTAAATAAAGGGGAAAAAAACTGATCTAACTAAGTCATTATTATAACAATCTGGTGCCCATAGGATTGTGCCTCTTATATTTAAATTACCATATTCGATAGATATGCATAATATGGTTTTCTAAGGACATGGGAGTCCCACTTACTTGAGTCGAATTCAAGATCACTTAATCATAAATTGATGGGATATCGACTGCCTTAAGAGCCTATTTTTTTCTCAACGACCGAATCATTTGTTGGATATGAAGATCATCTACTTCACCAAGGTATCTTACGTGGAATCTTTGCATAATTATGAGTGAAACGGTGTCATCACATGATAATATTTATGCGGTGATATCGACTAATAAAATTTAACTAGTTCGTCAAAAGTTGTCTCATCCTCCAATCCAATATATTCTATATTTCTCTTTTATATTATATTTGGTAGATAATGTTTTAACTAAATATTCAGTATATATGAAATCAATAAGAAAGTTACACTTATATTTTTTTAATATTGTTTTCTTATTTTGTAGGTTTTTAAATTTTCGAAAAAGTATGCGTGCAGTTCTTTTTTTTTTTTATTAATTCTTATGTAAAAAAGTTGTTGTATAATATACACTAAATATGACCTCTAATTTCTTAGGCATTTTAAGGATTAATTTTATATCTAACCGTTAAAAATGAGACTTTCAAAATATTTATAATTTTATCGGTTAAGAAGACAGGCACAGACGAGATTGCACTGAGATCCCTTCTCAATCACTGGGCTATAAAGCAAGATCCATTTCCGCTCAACAGGCGCATATGAATTTCACGCCCCATCTCCCCTACACTTTCTTTCTCCCATACACCAGTGCAGTTAGTCCGGAGACTTGTGGGCGGCCAGTGATGGGATCGATGGGCGGTGCAGGGGCAAAAGTCATCAAGACGATAAAGGTTAAGGTGAGCAAGCGAGAGTCGGTGGCGGCCGCACTGCCCATGCAGGAGCACTGGCTGCCACTCTCGAACCTCGACTTGCTCCTGCCTCCGGTGGACGTTAGCATCTTCTTCTGCTACACTCGCACCGAAGCCGATGCTCACGATAAAGACATGAAAGTGCGGTCACGCCTGCCCACACCGACTTTCGGGTCAATGGTTGGGGCTCTGAAGGTGTCCTTGGCCCAGGTCCTGGTGTCGTACTATGCCTTTGCGGGCGAGGTAGTTGCCAACTCCTCCGGCGAGCCCGAGCTCCTCTGCAACAACTCCGGGGTCGAGTTCACTGAGGCCGTTGCTGACGTCCAGCTTGAACAGCTCGACCTCTATAACCCCGATGAGTCCATCGAAGGCAAACTTGTGCCCTCCAAAAAACGAGGCGTCCTTGCTCTTCAGGTCTCTCTCTCTGGCTCTCCAGCTCTCTCTCTCTCTCTCTCTCTACTAACTATTAACTGAACTCAAATCTCGTGAATTCAGTTCAATAGCGGTGATATTAACATTTGAGTTCGTGGATGGATGGACACAGTCGACGGAGTTCAAGTGCGGAGGGAAAGTAGTGGGGTGCACATTCGATCATCGGATAGCAGACGCCTACTCGGTGAACATGTTTCTGGCCTCGTGGGCGGAGATCTGCCGCTCCTCCTCCGTCTCCATTGTCCCATGCTTCCGCCGCTCCCTCCTCTATCCTCGGCACTCAAGTCGACATCTCGACCTCATCCTTATCGATGACATGTACGTTTGCCTCTCTGAGCTGCCTCCTCCTCCTCCACCCCCACCCGAGAGTCCGCTGCCCACTGAGCCCAAGGACCGTCTCGTAAGCCGCATTTACTATATTCCTGCCGAGGAGATCCGGAACCTCCAGCAGGTCGCCAGTTCTGGCAGCTGCAAGCCGTCCAAGCCAGAGTCCTTCAGCTCCTTCCTCTGGAAGATGGTGGCCAAGTCGGCCTCCTCATCCTGCAGCCCGGCCAACGACCCAGCGAACGGCAGTAATACCAAAATGACTCCAACTTCGAGGATGGGGATCGTGGTAGATGGACGGAGCAGACTGCCAGGGGACATGAGCACCTACTTTGGGAATGTCCTGTCCATCCCATTCGGGGAGAAGACTGTCTCTGACCTAACCGAAAAGCCTCTTAGCTGGATCGCCAGTGGCGTCCGTGAGTTCCTCCGAGCCGCCGCCACTGTGGATCACTTCCTGGGGCTCATAGACTGGGTGGAAGCTCACCGGCCGGAGCCAGCCTTGGCTAGGATATACTGCAATGAGATGGAAGATGGTGCCCCGGCGTTCGTGGTATCATTGGGGCTGAGGTTCACAGCGGCCAACGTCGACTTCGGTTGGGGTCAGCCGGCATTTGGGTCGTACCATTTTCCGTGGGGAGGCGACGCGGGCTACGTTATGCCGATGCCGAGCCCGCATAGCAACGGGGACTGGGTCATTTACATGCACCTCCTAGAAAGTCAACTCAGCTTCATTGAGTCGGAGGCTGCCAATGTCTTCAGGCCTTTGACTTTCAGTTATCTCTGCCATAATGATATATAATGTATGCATGTTATGGAAATTATATACTACTTACCCAAAAATAATTATATACGTATACATGTGTATACGCGTGAGATGTACGTATGCGTACATATGTACGTTATGTACTCGTCCAAGGAGTGTTACCACAGTACTATATAAACTGTTCGCATCCGTACAATCTATTTACTCACATTTGCCGCCCTTTTTTTCCATGGCTTTTTCATTCTATAATGAAAAAGTATTGAACTAATCGAAAAAGAAATAACTAATATAAATAGATTAAGATAATTTAGTATCTCTTATTAAAAAATAAGATCTTAAGTTCAAATTTAATAAATAAATATAAAAGCTTACGTCAAAAGAACTTTACTTATTTATTCGTCTATATTATTCAAATTTAAATTAGTTATAACTCATTTTATTTTTTAATTCCAAAATATCACATGCAAACTTTGGACTTTGAAGGGGGAAAAATGGGAAGTCCACTATATTACTCTTTAGTTATAATTAAACATGTTTAAGATGGAAGAATAAAAGAAAAAGATTATAAACATATGTGAGTGTTTCGCATTAAATTTATATCCGAAACTCTTACCAAACCATGTAATCTTCATGCCTTGATAGGCTTGAGTTCAAAATAAAATTTGCTCAAACTATAGTTAATTATTTAGAAACTAGTCTTGAATTCATGCTCAAACGAACTTATAATCTGTCAACCCCTTAATCGAGTGTAAAAAAAATTTATATAATATTTATGAATAAATATTTTATAATTGGATGAGAAATATATTATTTTACGATTATTTATATTCTTTTATTTTCAATTTCATGGTATTATTTTTAGTTTATGAACTTGCCTTTTACCTGAAAATAAAAAGTCAAAAGTTTAAGCGTGGGAGTTTTGCATTCTTCCTTTCCAGACAATATACATCTTGTCCGAAAGCTCTAGCTTGGTGTCACCACGCCCAATGGATACATGTATTGCTGCTGCCAACTCATCCTGTGCCACGTCATGGATAGTCCATCGATCTTTGACTTTGTCGGAGACTGACTCAGTCTCGGGGAGTTGTTTTCCTCCGCCGTATCTAACGAGCGGAAGAAAAATAAGAACCTCGGAAAAACATGGGGCCCACCTACGTGGGGACGTGATTAATTATCATGGGTTGATTCTCCTGTGCGGTGAATTTTTATTATATTTTTAGATTATAGAGTAAAATTAAATTATAAAAAATTATTTTGTATAGATAAAATAAATTATAATTTTAAATTATTATATTTAATTAGAATACTAACTCTAAGTCATAGTTTTTAAAATTAGATTGAACTAAAAGTCGATTAAGATATGGGTTCATAGATCAGACCGGATGTTCAATGCATAGTTTTTAAAACCGGCCAGGCCAGCCGGTTCGACCAGGAACCGGCCATTCCCCCGATCCGGTTTTCCAAATTAATCCAATTGCACTACAAATTGGATAAGCTCCGGTCGAACTGGTCAGTTCCTAGTTGAACCGATGAACCCAACAAAACCGGTGAGAAAACTTGATGAATTAAAATAAAGTAAAAAAAATTAAAACCTTAGCCTTAGGTTTTCGTAGCCTCCTCTCGTCCTCCCTCTTTCAGCAAGTGAAATCTAGATTTTCAAATTTGAACTCTATAGCAAGTGACAGCAGCAGCAACGGGGGCGAACCTCTCCCTCACGACGCAGGCAGCAACGACAACGCTCTCCTCCACAGCAGGCAGCAGTGGCGAACCTCTCCCTCATAGCAAGCAGTAGTGACAGCCCTCTTCTCCATAGCCGGAGGCAACAACGATCCACTCATTTCTCCACAGCAAGCGTCGGCGACGACAACGACAAGCCTCTCAGCTCCACAACAGGTACAACAACGAGCCTCTCGCCTTTTCCAAAGCAGGTGACAGCAGCAAGTGCTCCAATGCAGGTGGCTGCAACGAGCCTCACAACTCCACCGCAGGTGGCTGCAACGAGCCTCTCCTCTCCTCTCCTCCACACTAGGCGACAACAGCAAGCAGCAACAACGAGTTGCAGCAGTGGACCTTCTCGTCCAGGCGGCGGCAGCAACAGCAAGCTAGCAATAGTAGCCGTGCTCCCAGTGTTAACGTAAGGTTTTTTTTTTTAATTTCTAATACCTGATTTGCTAATGTTTGATTAAACAATAGGTTAGTCAAATGTATATCATTTTCTTGCTAGATAGACAAGGCCCAATTATTCAAGTCTAAGTTAACGATCAATTTTATGTATTCTCTCTTTAGTTCCAAAGTAGTTGGATTAGGATCCATTGCATATTCTTCAATGGATAGTGCAATTTGTTCAATTGCCCAAGAGATGCAATTGGTGTTGCCACCTGTATTTGTTATTGTCTATAACAATCTACACCATTCGTCAAATGTGGGGAACTTTCAAATTTGACCTACTTGGATTTAAGCTAAATATCTTAAATTTAAAAAAATTAGTATATACTTGTATTTATTTGGTATAACTTGCTTGCATTATATGTTTTTGGCTTAGTTTGGCATATGAATATAGTAAGAATTATAATTTTTTTATGCTTATTTTTTGTAGTATGTCTTCAACGGGTAATAGCAATACACCAGTATCTCCATAATTAACCCCGAGCTCTTGTCCAAGAACTGCAATTAGAGGGAAAAATGATCCAGCTTAGGCATATTGTAAAGAATTATCTTCATCTTCAAGTGGAAAAGGGAAGCAAATTCAATGCACCTTTTGCTTAAAAGTTTTTAGTGGTGGAGGCATTCATAGATTTAAACAACATCTAGCAAAGGTGAAGGGCAATGCAGAGCCATGCAGAAAAGTTCCTGAAGATGTTCACTATGTTATGCAACAACTTATGGATGATCATATACATTCTAAAAAGAGGATGCGTGATATGTTGGATGAGCAAAATCCACATTCACCGATGATTATAAATGAAGGGGGTAATGGTGAGCAAGAAGTAAATTACCCTCCTGCTTCTAACGAGAAAGGTACTCGGCCTAATTTATCAATGGAAAATAAATTGGGATCTTACTTCCAATTGAGAACTACTCCTGGAGCTCAACCAACGATCAAGAGTGTCCTACAAAATAAGCAAGTGGTGGAAAAATGTGATATAGCTATTTCCAAGTGGATGATTGATGCTTCTATACCATTTAATGTTGTTAACTCCACTTACTATCAACAGGCAATTGATGCTATTGCTAGCATGGGAGCAGGCTACAAGGGCCCAAATTTGTATGCTCTTCGTGGATATTTGCTGTCAAAAAATGTTGACATGGTAAGAAAATATGTTGAGAGTTTTCGTGGTGCTTGGAAGGAAACGGGTTGTACTATTATGGTTGATGGGTGGACTGATCAACATCGACGAACATTAATAAACTTCTTGGTTTATTGTCCTAAAGGAACGGTGTTTCGAAAGTCTGTTGATGCTTCTGATGCTTCTAAAACAGCGGAGATGTT
>CXYZ01001200.1:114372-145185 GCA_900006705.1 Sonneratia caseolaris
ACCTCATTTAAATAATAATTGAATTTTTTGTGAGAACTAAACTGGAGGAGTGGCTTGTTTCCGATCGAACCAGTCGGTCCGATCCGATTTTAAAAACTATGGTGTGGAGGAGTTCTTTGCCTCCGCCGTATCTGACAAGCGCAAGAAAAATAACAAACATGGGGCCCACCTAGGGCAAGGATGTGATTAACTCTCATGAGTTGATCGTTCTGCGAGGGTGTTTCGTCGTTATTTCATTATATTATAATCTAATTAAAATTAAATTATATGAAAATTCATTTTTTTCATGGATTAAGTGGATTGTAATTTAACATTGTTGTGTTTGATTGGAACAATAGATTACACATAAAATAAGAAAAAATGTGATGTTATTTTATGAAAAATAATCTTGATTTTCTAAAAATATCCCTAACATTTTAAGTTTCAAGGTAAATTTTCTATATTTATAATATTTATATAGAAATTTTGTGAAGAAAAAGATTTATTTCAATTATTTTATTTTTTTTCTTTACAAAATATAATCCAATGTCTAAAAGGAGATAGAAGGAAGTGGACGCATGCATGTTCTGGAGATATGCTTCTTCATGAAACCTCGACGTGGAATTGGAGATCGATCCAACCGGCCCTGGCTGCATTTAATGTACTATATGTTACATATAGAGTTGTATCAATCATATTTTTAAAATCAGATCAAATTAGGAACTGATATAAGCATGGATTTATAGGTTCACGAGTTGAAACAGGATTCAATGAGTTGAACCATATTTTAATAAATAATATTAATAATATAATATTACTAATAAAATTACATAATATCATAACTTGAATATGATATAAAATAAAAATTATTAATATAATTATTATATTAAATAAAAATTTAATATAAAATATAAATATAAGTTTAGAAAAATAAAATAAGTATATTATAATAGGTTTTTGTGTTTTTTATTTTTAGTTAGACAGTTTTTCTACCGGTATAATTGAGTTCACTAGTTGGATTGGAAACCGGTCAGTTCAACCGGAATTGACCTCATTAAAAGTGCAATTGGATTTTTTTACAGGAACCGGACCGGGTGAGTGGCCGGTTTCCAATATAACCGGTCGAACCAGCCGGTCCAGTCTGGTTTTTTAAACTATGGTAACAACTAATTAGTTATTGAAGTTAATTGTTTCATATAAAAACTCACAAACACAATGCGTGTGTATATATCATCGCTACCTATTTTTCAAGAATTACATCTTCAAAGCTAAGGGGCGAGATAAAAAGATACAGAGTCATTACCAACCGTTTGATAATTGAATTCTACAGTTGACTGGAAACCTATTATCACCTACAGGGTCATGGCACAACTTCTTAGATCTTATAACTCAATCTCAAGCCAAAGAATGAATTCGTGAGTTCAATTATGTTCCAAAAGCTCGCAAGCCAGCAAAATGCCCTCAAATCAGTACCCTAGCATTGTTTCTATACTTTTCTTACACCTATAGCGATAACTAATAATGTAACTCACAATCTTTCTAAGGTAAATATCATTGCCATGTACGTATTGAAGGAGACGTTTCAATTTGTTGACAAATTCATGTGACATGTGCAGTTTGCTATGAATCGAGATCATTTGAAGTCCGGCTTCCAATCTAACCCTTATTGATCTATGTAGTCCTTTCTCGATACAGCTTGGTTCAAATTTATCACGGAGGGCCACTAAATCAATCGAAATCAATCCAACTGCTAACATGTATGGAATGGGCCATTCATTTTGGATCGATCTCATACTCGATGATGTATAGCCCCTGAAAAGCTCCACCAAAACAACCACACTATCGACTAGATTTAGCCAAAAATATACCACCGAATCATCTCATCAATGGGGCGAATCAATGACTGGGTGAATTAGATAAGTGCAATCACACAACATCAACAGATCAAGTAAAAATAGTGGGCTATGAAATCCAGATTGAGCAGCAACTTCATAGCCAAATATCAATTGAAAATGAGTAACATTAAGCAGAAATAGTAAAATAAACATTAAAAAAAGGACTACCGAAATCTTATTGCAGCAAGAAGGGAGCGACATTGGGGTGTCTAAATCAAAGAGCCAATAGCCATTAGGTAGTATCTTGTAGCCCTCATGCTTCGGCTGAGAAATCACAAGATTGAAACCTTAGCTAGAATGCGACGACAAATACTAGCAACCAATGACATGATGAACATCAACAATGTGATGAACAGAGCACATCAGCAACAAGAGTGCAGATTTGCAACGGATCAGCATCAACAGAGACGAAAAAACATAATGGATCAATGACAGAGAAATAGAAATAGAACAAATCGGTGACAGACACAAAAATAGAACAGATCAGCCGTAACATAAGCAAAACAAAGACAGAGAGAACAGGCTATACAAGCTCTAGATCGGTCCACACAACAAAGGAAGGGCAAGTTGAGGAAGAGCAGAGTTACGGTAGAAGAGAATATGAGGTTAAGCAGAACCGGCAAAGGACGGGCAGCAACTAGAGCCGGCAATTTCGGCCGGCACAAAGTTTTCGCACGGCCTACCATCTCAAGCTCTCACACAGGAAAGAATGCAACAGAAGAAGTTCCCGCCAAAAAGGGTTCAGTTAAGATTTAGTTAGGGACAGTTACAGAAATAGATTAGCTGCAGGGCAGAGTCGGAGGAGTTTTTGTATGTGGATGACATTCTCTATAAATAGTTGATCATGACTCTATTATGTATAGAAGAACAAGAATTTTCTTCTGGGATATTAATACAATAACTCAGTTCTTTTCTTCCATTTTACTGCTTTTCCGTTCTTTTCTCTCCACATTAGTTCAACTGTTAAACAACCGTCATAGATCAAAATAACATGGTATCAAAGCTTGGCTGTTTTTTGTGACAGATCCAATCCAAGATGGCTCGAGGACAGCAGACTCAAAATCCTCACAGCAATCAGAGTAATCGTTTCCAAGCCTTGAACAATTTACCAGGTGATGTTGTTTCTACTGATGCGATTGTTCAGCCTGATAACATATACGGTCCGTTCTTCATACAAAGTGGTGATCATCCAGGGGTAATACTTGTATCACACATTCTTGCTGGTTCAAATTACTATTCTTGGTGCCGTGCTATGAAAGTAGCACTTAGCGCAAAAAATAAGCTTGGATTCATAGATGGATTGATACCTCAACCTTCGGACACATATTCAAACTTTCAGGTATGGTTTCGATGTAATAACATGGTCATATCCTGGATAATCAACTCGATAAGTAAGGAGATTGTAGAGAGCTTGCTATCACTTGAAATAGCTAAAGCTATTTGGAACGATCTGAAACATCGTTTTCATCATAGCAATGGATTGCGGATTTTTCAACTCAAACAGAGTCTTACCACCCTGTCACAAGATTCAACTGATGTAAGTGCTTACTTCACCAAGCTGAAGGTCCTTTGGGATGAATTACAGGCCTATCAATAGGGCGTCGATTATCAGCAACAGGAATCCGTAATGTAGTTCCTTATGGGGCCAAACGAGTCTTATGCACAAGTAAGGACAAAAATCTTGATGATGGATCCTTTACCGACCTCGCCTAAGGCATTTAGTTTGGTGATACAAGTAGAAAGACAAAGATCCATGGGTTCAATGCCTGGATCATCAAAAACATTAGCTTTTGCAGTTAGTACTTCATCAGATCATTTAGCACCAGCGATAGCGGCAGCAGCTGCTGCTGGTAGAGGATGTCATGATCGACCGTTGTGTACTCATTGTGGAGCCTTGGGGCATCGCGTGGATAAGTGCTATAAACTACATGGATATCCGCCTGGATTTCAACCATGACAGCGGCGAGGCATTAGTACACAACCTATGCATAATCACTATGCTGCTAACCGTGGCACACAGAATTATGTTGCTGGAGCATTTGAAAATTCTGCAGGGGTCAAATTGTCTGAACTCACACTAGATCAGATCCAACAAATGATTGTTCACTTGAGCAATCAATTGCAACTACAACAATCATATACAGGAGATGTAGTGGAAACTTCGGGCACAATCGAGCCTGCCACTTCGAGTCTTTTAGGTAACATCTCATCCATATTTGTATTTGCAACATCTCAACCTCTCATCACTAATCAGTCCTAGATATTGGATAGCAGCGCAACTCACCATGTGTGTTGTCTCCTCGATCTTTTCACTCATTTTAAACCAGCTCACAATATTCACATGTCTCTACCTACTGGCATGAATATTGTTGTTTCACGCACTGGCTCAGTTGTCTTGTCAAAAAAACTGGTTTTACATAATGTGCTTTACATTCCGGAATTCAAATTTAACCTTATCAGCATAAGTTCTTTGACCTTCGCCAATCAGTATCATGTGGATTTTAATGATTCATGTTGCTTGATCCAGGACCACATGCAGATGATTGGCAAGGGTAGATGAATTGGACATTTGTACCTTCTTGAGCTACGTCTTTCTGTTCCGAGCTTTGCCTATTGTTTGTCTAGCTCTAGGACAAGACTATGGCACTCTAGACTAGGACATCCTTCTTTTTCAAGAATGCATCTGTTGAATCGTGATTTGGAATTTCCACCTAGTAGTAAGAAACACTCTACTATGCATTGTAAAGTTTGCCATCAGGCTAAGCAAAGAAAACTTGCATTTCCACCAAACAGCACTATGGCCAACTAGCCTTTTGAATTGGTACACTTGGATATATGGGGACCATTTTTCACTCCAACAATTGCAGGTCACAGATATTTCCTAACATTGGTTGATGATCACTCTCGAGCAACTTGGGTGTACTTGCTTCGAACCAAGTCTGATGTTAATTCAGTGTTTCCTGCTTTCTATCATTTCATTAAAACCTAGTTAAATATTGGCATCAAGGCTATTCTATCTGACAATGCCCATGAACTTGCTTTTTGTGATTTCCTACAATCTAAGGGGATTTTTGCTTACCATTCCTGTCCAGAAACCCCTCAACAAAACGGTGTGGTTGAACGCAAGCATCAACACATATTAAATGTTGCTCGTGCGTTGCTCTTCCAATCTGGTGTTTCTTTGCCTTACTGGGGTGAATGTATTCAAACTGCTGTTTATCTGATAAATCGAATACCTTCTCCTTTGCTCCTAAATCGCAGCCCATATGAAGTTCTTCATCATAAAAGTCCAACATACTCGCATTTACGTTCTTTTGGTTGTTTGTGTTATGTCTCCACTACACCACATGGTAGATCCAAGTTTTCTTTTCGAGCTCGTGCATGTGTGTTCCTTGGTTATCCTATGGGGAGGAAAGGGTACAAGTTGTTGGATCTTAAAAGTAATCGCATAGACATTTCGCGCAATGTAGTTTTTCATGAACACATTTTTCCTTTAGCTCATACACCTACACCTTCATCTAACAACTTCTTTTCTGATAGGGTTCTTCCTAGGACGGGTTCAAATTCCACAGCTCCTGATTTTCCCACAAATGCTCCAACTTCTACTAATTTACTTGTTTCCTCTGATTCCATTGATCCATTTACTTCGGTTTTGCCTTGCAGGACTAGTTTAGGACGGGTCACTCGTTCACCTGCTTACCTTAAGGATTACCATTGTTATTACATAGCTACACTCCAGTCTTCCTCAATCGTGTTTCCTCTATCTCATTTTCTTTCCTATGCCAGATTATCTCCAGCTCATCGTGCTTTCTCATTATCCATTTGTTCACAGTTAGATCCAGCTACCTATTGTGAAGTAGTACAATTTGAAGTTTGGAAAAAGGCTATGGTGGTAGAGTTGGAAGCATTGGAGTCAAATCACACTTGGTGCATTATTCCCTTACCCCATGGCAAACACACAGTGGTGTGCAAATGGGTGTACAAAACAAAATACATGGTTGATGGCACAATAGAACGTTACAAGGCTCGTCTCGTTGCCAAAGGTTAGACACAGCTAGAGGGAGTTGACTACTTAGATACGTTTTCACCTATTGCTAAACTAGTCACCGTGAAACTTATTTTTGCCTTGGCTGCTATACATAAATGGACCCTAACTCAATTAGATGTTAGCAATGCCTTTCTCCATGGTGAGCTAGCTGAGGAAGTCTATATGGATTTGCCCCTCGGCTACTCTAGTCGACAGGGGGAGTCTCTACCATCAAATGCAGTTTACTAGCTGCAGAAATCGATATATGGATTGCAACAAGCCTTACGACAATGGAATCAAAAGTTCACTGATGCAATGCTTGACCAAGGTTTTATGCAATCATACAATGATCAATCATTGTTTGTCAAAGGGAGTCCTGATGCTGACTTTATTGCACTAATCGTATATGTTGATGATATTGTGCTCACAAGTAATGACAACAATGCCTTACTACAATTGAAACAGGCTCTGGATCAAACCTTCAAGATGAGGGATCTTGGGACTCCTAAATACTTTTTAGGAGTAGAGATTGCTCACTCACAATTAGGGATATCTTTGTGTCAACGGAAATATGCACTCGAGTTACTAACAGATTTTGGTCTTCTTGGTTGTAGGCCGGCATCTGTTCCTATGGAGCCAAACACCAAGTTATCTAAGGATGGAGGTAAGCGTCTCGACAACCCTGCAGCCTACAGGTGTCTCGTAGGTAGACTCATCTACCTCACTATCACTCGTCAAGATCTGAGCTATTGTGTCAATATATGTCCACACCAAGAACCTCACATTGGGATGCAGCCCTCAAAGTGTTGTAGTATGTTAAAGGAATGATAGGTCCAGGCCTGTTTTTCCCTACTACCTTTGCAGTAACACTGAAGGCCTTTGCTGATGCTGATTGGGCAAGTTGCCTAGATACTAGGAGATCCATCAGTGGATACTATGTTTTCCTTGGCTCATCCTTAATTTCATGGAAATCAAAGAAGTAGCATGTGGTGGCTCAATCAACTACTGAAGCTGAGTATCGGTCCATGGCCAACTTAACCAGTGAGATTGTATGGGTTATTGGCTTGCTGCAAGACCTAAGGGTTAAACATGAAGGTCCAGCCGTGATGTATTATGACAATGAAGCAGCTCTCCACATTGCCTCTAATGCAGTTTTCATGAAAGGACAAAATATATTGAATTGGATTGTCATTTCATAAGGGAAAAGTTGAAAGCAGGATTGATCAAGACCCTGCATGTTAGTTCTCAGCATTAGCTAGCGGACATTCTGACAAAGGCCTTACAGCCAAAGCAATTTAGCTTCTTGTTGGGCAAGATGGGAATGCATAACATCTATTCCCATCTTGAGGGGGAGTCTCACGCAGGAAAGAATGCAACAGAAGAAGTTCCCGCCAAAAAGGGTTCAATTAAGATTTAATTAGGGACAGTTACAGAAATAGATTAGCTGCAGGGCAGAGTAGGAGGAGTTTTTGTATGTGGATTACATTCTCTATAAATAGTTGATCATAACTCTATTATGTATAGAAAAACAAGAATTTTCTTCTAGGATATTAATACAATAGCTAAGTTCTTTTCTTCCATTTTACTGCTTTTCCGTTCTTTTCTCCCCACATTAGTTCAACTGTTAAACAACCTTCATAGATCAAAATAACACAAGCCACCCAAAAATGTCGACCCATGTACAAAATTTTTGTGCTTCAGGTAGCTCGAATCCAGGACAAATCGTACAAATAATTATTTTTTAAAAATAAATTTAAATAATTTATATTTCAAAATAATTTTTTATCATATACCGACTATTTTAAATTTTATATTAATTTGAATAAAATATTTAAATAACTATTAAAACATAATTATATGCATATAATTTTTTTAAATAATTTTATCATAATTTTTCCTTTTATTGTAAACTTTATTTTCGTACTTAACGGTAGAGATGTTAAACAGGCCGAACTAGCTCGAAATTGGACTGCCTAAAACCATAACAGGCCTGGACCACTCCTGACCTAACACGTAACCATTCTTAGTGGGTTTGAGGTGGTTACGGGCTAGTTCTGAAACATGAACCTGTTGAACTGTAATCAGCATGGATCGTTATCATGCTGAACCGGCCCTGACTGCTAAAAATCCTACAAATCAACGGTTGGATTTTGTCAAGTCAATTTAAAATTTTAAAAAAAAATTAAAAAGATGGACAGTTCAACGGTCAAACTGACCCGGACGGTTAACTGGCCCGTTTATAAATGGTTTTAGGCCGGTTCATATTTGCTTGAACCGTGACCTGTAAATAGGCCGAACTGTAATTAGGTCAAATGGTTCCAAGCCTATTTTGAACCAGCCTAGATTGTACTTTTAACAACACTACTTACGGGTTGACACAATTTTTTTCGGCCAATTAGTTTCGTGCCTTGCCGACATAACCCAATATCTCAGGCAATCTAAAAACACCGACCCAATCATGATTTTTTCATTCTCGGTCCGTGCTTTCAAGTCGTACCAAATTTTGTCACCGCTACTTACAATGGGGCTAGCTGAGGACGAGCAGCACCAGCAAGGACGAGATGAGGTGAAGTAGCAACAGCCGAGTAGAGCCAGCATATGAGGTGCTACTGGTCGAGTATCACTAGCAGTGGAGCCGCAGTAGAGGAAGAGCAAAACCACAGCAGCACCAGCAGTGGAGCTGCAGCAAAAGAACAAATAGCAGCCGTGTAGCAAAGTAGCAACGGAGGAACAGCAACAGCGGAGTAGCACCAATAGCGGAGTAGCAGAGGACAAACAGCACCAATCGAGCAACACCAGCAAGGGATGGGCTGCAGCGGATGAACAGGAGAAAAGCAGACTCGCAGCAGCACCAACAACAAAAGAGCAAAGGAAGAACAGAGCCACAACGAAGGGAGCTGCAGAAGAGTACGTTTGAGGAAAGAACCAGCAGAAAGGAGGACGAACGAAGGAAGAAGCCGATAGTCGAGCTCTCCTCCCCGTTTCTGTTCGATCTCTTTGGAGGATTCAAGCTCACAACCCCACTTTCTCCTTTGTAGAAAACCTTCTGGCCATCCATCCTTCCACCCCCATCTCGAAACCCTACGATTATAATTTATATTCCACTTCTGTTTTCTTTTCTTTTTCCGATTGAGTGATTTTATCATACAAATTCATTAAGTTTTGAGTCGCAGAAAGAGAAATTCGTGAAATACTCCTTGAGTTTATAAAGTTCATATTTTCGACCGAAGCTCTCCCAATTGTGTCTAAAAGTTAAGAGTAGTCTAGGTTTTTACTTAATATTGGATCGACTCTAAATCAAACATCCTTACAAAGTAATGTTTCCTTAATTTGCTTTGAGTTGGGAGCCAAATCATACCAGCCTTGCTCAAGATAGACATTCACACAAATAGCTATGATTTTTCTTTGGAAGGTATCAAAATGCAATTATTGTTCATAGTTTGGGAAGTTCATGTTCAAAAAATCATATTTGACTCTCCGAGATGAATTATGAGTCTTAAAACCTGCTGAATCAAAGCAAACTTGATAATTTTTGTAATGCATCTAAATTCACATAACTTAGTCAAATTTTCACTTAAATTTCAAGACTCTCTCGGATTAACATAACTCATGTGCCAATAGATTGATTTTGAAGTCCTCAGCTTTCCCAAGCTAGAATGAGGTATCTACATATGTATACATATATATATATATATCTAATTTTTAAATTTAAATCATAAATTTAAGTAACACTTTCCATTCTAAAAATTTATTTTTTTAATTTATTTAAATTATTATCGTAGCTAACTATTAAATCTAAAATATTCTTGTCATGTCCTTTATTGGCTAAAGTCAATTGTTTAAACTTTCAATTGTAGTAATTATGTATTACACCATGCCGTCGACCACAAGAATTCTTTGGATGGATAACCCGGTAGATATATATACTATCGTAATTTATTGAAGTGTAAAAAATATCACATCAAAAGTTTGAACCAAAAAAAAATCTTTGAATATAAGAAATCAGATTTTATCATTCTATTAATTTAAAATTTTAGATAGAAAGATATATATCCGTTACTTTTACGACTTTGATGGGAATTTTACATCGTATTATAATAAATTACCGAATGAGCTCACATCTTACTAAGGCAACCAGAGGAAAATTATCTAGACTATAAAAGATTGGTTATACTATCCTAGATATGAGTTAATGACTTTTATAAAGTATACAAAAATCTTACATATTTTATTATTAAAAAATCATAGAATATTAACCGATTTTTAGAGAGAAGGCCCTATCCATAAGGTACTCCTCACCATTAAAGTCAACCTTTCTGTTGTGATCTGTACTTACGCGACATATTTACCGTATATATAAAGACAGATGTCACCAAGTGTGCTGACTTGATATCTTAGTGTTATCAGAAATTTTAGTGTACAGTGGAAAAATTAGAATATAATAAGAGGATGATAGTGAAAATAATATAAATATATGGTGGTTAATAGATAAGAATTATTAAAGTATTATTATGATATTTAAATATAAGAAACACATGATAACTTATATATTTATAATCTTAAAAAATTAATTAAATAAGAACCTAATATATTCATAATATTTAAATTTATTTTAATAAAATATAATCAAAGCCACATATATTAATTAATATAAATAGCATATATCATCTTATTCTCTAATACTTTATTTCTTAATATAATGATATTATATATAATATATCATGCCAATAATGTATAAAAATAATTTTAGCTCAAATATCAATGATTTCTCAAGGATCCATGACACAATTTGGGAGTGGCCATGACGACTTCTGTAACATTTATTTACATCGTTGTAAATGGTGCTCGTGAATTTAAAATAATACTCACCTACAATAAAAAAAAACCAATACACAATCTCTTAATATTGAAAATGAAACCGTTATACCAAATTATTTTTCCTCAATTTTCTCTATTTGTACTCTCTGTATCTCTCCATTCCTCTTTTTTCATCTTAACATCTAAATTATGCTAGTTAGTGTGGTTAAAAGTGCGGTCCGGACCGGTTCAAAATAGACTTGAAACCGTTTACCCTAGTTACAGTTCAGCCCGTTTGCTTAACAAACCAATCCGGTTATGGGTCACAGTTCAAGCAAATATGAACTGGTACGAACCCATTATAAATAGGCCAGTTAATGGTCCGGGCCCATAAACCATTCATCTTTTTAATATTTAAAAAAAATTAAATGAATTTTTTTAATTTTTTTAAATATTTTAAATTGACTCGACAAGATCCGATCATTAATTTACAGGATTTTTTGTTGTCAGGGCCGGTTCAGCAGGGTAACGATCCGAGATGGTTATGGTTCAATGGGTCCATATTTCGGAACCAGCCCGTAATCGCCCCAAACCCACTAAGAACAGTTATGGGCTGGATTAGGAGGGATACAGGCCTGTTTCAAGTTTGGATAGTCCGGTTCTAATTCGGTAACGGGCCAGCCTGGCCCGTTTAACATTTCTAATGACGGTATCGATATTTTTCCCTTGAAATTAATAAAAAAAAGACTATGTCGTGCATAAATATTAGTTTTTTATTTACAAAAAAAAAAAGAAAATTGAGGATAGCAATAGTTATTATAAATTGAGCCAGTGCAGCAAAATTTTAAAAACTCTCAAAGAGCACTGTTCCCACTGGTGGTCTACACCAGCGTGAGAAATGGTTCAGATTTGTGATCCAGGTCTCATTGAATTGAATCGTGCGTTAACAAGTTCGGAACCCACTGAATCACTTCATTTCTTCTTTTTTTTTTATAATTGATGTATTGCATTAATCAACCAATCAAGAGAAGAGAGTAGACATTGATATTACAAAGATCAAAATATCATCAAACTCTAGCGCCTAAGATAACTGTATTTCAGTCGGTCTTGGTGCTTGACACTAAGTCGTAAGCTTCAACCACCTCAAAGCATCCCCTCGCAAATCGATAATAATCAATACGAGCGGAGCAGAAGTGGGTGGAGGGACTGTTATATGTCTGAATCAACGAGGATGGATGGGGTGAGACCAACTCCTGAACCTTCTCACGAACCAGAGGGGGAACTTCATCAATCTACTCCACCCCCGAGGTTTTCTCCTCCCACCAAAATCTCTACTGCAACATGAACAACTCAACGCAGGGCAGATTGCCAAACCAAACCGTATTTATGGAGCGTAGACCGACAAATGAGAACGAAGTTGTGGTTCAAGAAGTAATATGCACTACCACGAACAAAACAAAATAAATCGAGACACAGATTGTTGGAGCATCAAATTTGATTTGTCAGAGGATTTCTGTGGATCATAATTAATGGCCCTTTGCCGAAGTATTCCCCTTAGAATTTGGTTTTGACATGACTTCTGTGAAATGGACGGACAGAACGATGCATTTCTGCCAGTGCCTTTTCAATTACTTATAATAAATGGATTCAGCACGGCCCAGATACTGAACAAAAAAACATGTGAATGGGCCGGTATTTCTGGAAATTCGTGCCTATCCGAAAATATTAAATAAATTTTACAATAAAAAATTATGAAAAAAAATTAAAAATTTATTAATTATATTTTTAATAATTATTTTACTATTTTATTCAAATAAAAAATATTTTGAAATATAAATTATTTAAATTTATTTTCAAAAAATAATTTTTTGTGTAATTCAGGCCTCGACCAAGATTTTTGAGCCATTCGAGGTTATGAATCATGCCGACATGGCTCGATACTATATTCATGCCATACCGATCCGACCCGACCCGAAAACTCCATGCCAGCCCAAATTACCAGCTCTAGTCGTCCCCCTAGTCCACCCTAACCCAAATATGGGTCGGGGAACAACCCTCCCCAACCCTAGAACGAATCGGTTTTGACCCGCTCCGTAGCAGGCCGGGGCTGGTCAATTTTGTCATCTTACCTGTAAGAAGTTCTATACCCCTTTACAGCATTACAGCATGGTAGCGTTTAATACTCGTGATGATTTTCCAAATGAGGTCCACGTTCTTAATAAACATCAAATTGTTTTAGAATAATCATATGAAAAAGAATTTTAGGGTTCATGGTTTTGTTGATAAGAATGCATTTGTTACTAATAATAATAAAAATTATTGCAATTCCATTTTTTTAAGAAAAGTTTCTTGGTTCAGTGGGTACTATGCGAGTAGCTTATTTTAATATATATAATTTAATTATGAATAGATTAATTAAGTCATTGAACCGTAATTTATCTAACAATTGTCCTAATAATACTTTTACAATGTTGGTTGGAATTTTCTCATTTAATTAATATTTTATATGCGACAATAGACTACTCTCCCATTTAGTCTTCCGATGACTGACATGTGTAAGATAAATTATGAATTGTACCTTCAAGAAGGCTTCACCAATTATAGATCATCTCTCCTCAATTTGAGAAATTCTTTTTGAATAATTTATAAATTTTATTTATTTTCCTATATTTTTCACTAAATTATCTTATTTCATTATCCTTGAATTAAATTCATGATTATACTAGTTCTATAAATTTTGCCCCCTTCTAAAATTTTTCTTCATCAACTTCTCATTTTCTTTATAAACTAATTGATATTCAAAAGCCAGTAGATACTTATTAATCCAATTCAAGTTTGATCAGTCTATCTATTTGATAAAACTCTCGTAATTTATAAGACATGAACATCATCTAAACTTTACTTTAATGAGCACCTGTTCCTCTTCTTCAGCTCAGACAAAGTAGGTGACATAGCCGAGGAGGAGCACCGACGACATTAATTAGTTGGTGGCTTGGATGGAATAGAGATGGATATGGTAGCTAGCCACAATCAAGCTTAAGAGTGTGGGAAAAATGGCTCGCATATTTTATTAATGAACTTAGTTATTTAAGACTAAGTGGTGATGGGTAAATAAAATAAAGATTTTTTTAAAAAAATCTCTAAGTCAATATGGCAATTTGGCGCCCACAGAATTGTACCTCTAATATTTAAATTACCATATTCATTGAATAATGTTTTCTAAGGACATGTGGGGTCCCGCTCAATATGAGTTGAACCCTGAACAGCTCAATCATAGACTCAGGGTGATATTGACTGCCATAAAGGTCAGTAGGGTGTCTTATGTTGTATCTTTGCATAATTATGAGCAAAACAGTGTCATTTCAAGATAATGATTATGCGGCAATACCCACCCATAAGATTTAGTCAAATCCTGAAGGGTGTCTCATCCTCTCATCCAATCATGTCCCATCCTACACTTCTCTTTTATACCATATTTAGTAGTTAATAATTTAATTAAATAGTCAGCATACATTATACAAATTTCTTGTTACATCAAAATCAATAAGAGAGTTACACTTATATTGCTTAAGATTGTTTTCTTATTTTGTAGGTTTTTAAATTTTCAAAAAAGCATGCGTGCTATTTTTTTAATTAATTCTTGCATAACAAGTTGTTATATAATATATGTAGAAACCAAATTTGGGTAGAAACTTAATTTAACCTTTTTGTCAATTTATCCATTAAAAAAGAGAATATAAGCTCTAATTTCTTAGGCATTTTAAGAATTAATTTTATATCTAACCACTAAAATTGAGATTTATTAAAAATTTATAATTTTATTGGTTAGTATTACTTAACGTACCTATATTTATAGGTGTTAATATAATTAAGAAAGAAAAAAATTGTAACTATAATATATTAACTATGGTACCAGAAGATATAATAATATTATATAATATTACAGTTGTTAGTGAGGAAGAGGGGCGCTATCAAGATTGCACTGTGATCCCTTCTCAATCATTTGGCTATAAAGCAAGACCCCTTTCCGCTCAACAGGCGCATATGAATTTCACGCCCTATCTCCCATACCCTTTCTTTCTCCCATAAACCATTGCAGTTAGTCCGGAGACTTGTGGGCGGCCAGTGATGGGATCGATGGGCGGTGCAGGGGCAAAGGCCATCAAGACGATGAAGGTTGAGGTGAGCAGGCGAGAGTCGGTGGCGGCAGCACTGCCCATGCAGGAGCACTGGCTGCCACTCTCGAACCTCGACTTGCTCCTTCCTCCGGTGGACGTTAGCGTCTTCTTCTGCTACACTGGCACCGAAGCCGATGCTCACAATAACGACTGGATAGTGCGGTCACGGCCATCCTCACCGACTTTTGGGTCAATGGTCGGGGCTCTGAAGGTGTCCTTGGCCCAGGTCCTGGTGTCGTACTATGCCTTCGCGGGCGAGGTAGTTGCCAACTCCTCCGGCGAGCCCGAGCTCCTCTGCAACAACTCCGGGGTCGAGTTCACTGAAGCCGTTGCTGACGTCCAGCTTGAACAGCTCGACCTCTATAATCCCGATGAGTCCATCGAAGGAAAACTTGTGCCCTCCAAAAAACGAGGCGTCCTTGCTGTTCTGGTCTCTCTCTCTCTCTCTCTCTCCCTCTCTTTCTCTACTCACTGTTAACTGTAGACTGAACCCAAATATGTTGATTTCGGTTCGAGATCCATGATATTAACATTTGAGTTCATGGATGGATACAGGCGACGGAGTTCAAGTGCGGAGGAGTAGTATTGGGGTGCACATTCGATCATCGGATTGCGGACGCCTACTCGGTGAACATGTTTCTCGCCTCGTGGGCGGAGATCTGCCGCTCCTCCTCTGTCTCCATCGTCCCATGCTTCCGCCGCTCCCTTCTCTATCCTCGGCACTCGAGTCGACATCTCGACCTCACCCTGATCGATGACATGTACGTTTGCCTCTCTGAGCTGCCTCCTCCTCCTCCACCCCCACCTGAGAGTCCGCTGCCCAATGAGCCCAAGGACCGTCTCGCAAGCCGCATTTACTACATTCCTGCCGAGGAGATCCGGAAGCTGCAGCAGGTCGCCAGCTCTGGCAACTGCAAGCCGTCCAAGCTAGAGTCCTTCAGCTCCTTCCTCTGGAAGATGGTGGCCAAGTCGGCCTCCTCATCCTGCAGCTCAGCCAACGACACGGCGAATGGCAGAAATGCCAAAATGGCTCCAACTTAGAGGATGGGGATCGTGGTAGATGTACGGAGCGGACTGCCAGGGGACATGAGCACCTACTTTGGGAATGTCCTGTCCATCCCTTTCGGGGAGAAGACTGTCCCTGACCTAACGGAAAAGCCTCTCAGCTGGATCGCCGGTGGCGTTCGCGAGTTCCTCCGAGCCGCCGCCACTGAGGATCACTTCCTGGGGCTCATACACTGGGTGGAAGCTCACCGGCCGGAGCCGGCCTTGGCTAGGATATATTGCAAGGGGACAGAGGATGGTGGCCCAGCGCTCGTGGTATCATCGGGGCTGAGGTTCACAGCGGCCAACGTCGACTTCGGTTGGGGTCAGCCGGCATTTGGGTCGTACCATTTTCCGTGGGGAGGCGACGCGGGCTACGTTATGCCGATGCCGAGCCCGCATAGCAACGGGGACTGGGTCATTTACATGCACCTCCTAGAAAGTCAACTCAGCTTCATTGAGTCGGAGGCTGCCAATGTCTTCAGGCCTTTGACTTTCAGTTATCTCTGCCATAATGATATATAATGTATGCATGTTATGGAAGTTATGTACTACTTACCCAAGAATAATTATATACGTGTACAAGTATATACACGTGAGATGTATGTATACGTATATATGTACGTTATTTACTCGTCCAAGGAGTGTTACTACAGTACTATATAAACTGCTTGCATACGTACAATATATTTACTCACATTCGGAATCTCGTCTTTTTTTTTTCCCTCTCTTTTCCATTTCTATACAGACAGAGAGAGATCCAATTAATTAGTTGAAATATAAATTGATTAAAACAATTTGATATTTCTAATATTAAAGTATGGTTTCGAATTCAAATTTAATGAATGAGGATCAAAATTTGTATTATGAAAGTTTTACTTCTTAGTTTGTCGATCTGACTCAAATTTGAATCGGTTATAACTCGTTGAATCTATTAATATCAAATACAACGGACAAACTTTGGAGTTTGAAAGAAAAAAATAAGGAAGGTCCACAATATCACTCTTTTAGTTGTGATTAAGCCTGATTAAGATGATGAGAAAAATAAGACAAAAATATTAAAAATATAATAAGTCATCACGTCAGAGTTTCTGATCGAATATATATCCGAAACTCTTGCCATACCATGTAGCCTCATGCATGCCTCGATAGGCTTGAGTTCGAAATAAAAATTGCCCTAAGTTGGGTCAATTAGTTAGAAACTAGTAAAGAATTCTGATGCTCAGAGGAACTCGAAATCTGTAACAACCCCTCGATCGAGTGTAGAAGGAAATATGTAATTCAGAGTTATATCCTTCACGGTATGTGATTGAATGAGGAATACATTATCACGTGATTATTTATACTGTTTCATTTTCAATTTCCTTTTATTGCCTTTAGTTTATGAACATCATTTCTACCCGAAAATAGAAATCAATTTTTTAACGTGCGAATTTTGCATCCTTCCTTTCCGGACAATATATTTGTCCAAGAGATCTAGCCCTGTGTCTCGGCTCCCACTGGATGTATGTATGTATGTCTTGCTGCTGACAGCTCATTTGGGCCGACGCCGTGGATGGTCCATGGAACTTTGATGTTGACGACTATTGCCTCTGCCGTATCTGACAAGCAGAAGAAAAACGACAGAGGTGAGTAATCATGAGGCTGAGATCAATGTGGAGATCGAATTTTTTTGCATCTCGCACGCATTGACAATCCGTTTGCCAACCAGTCCTCACTCGCAATTGGGGTTTGATGTCACTTGACAAATGATCACACCACAATGAAACAAACACGACGAATATATAAAGAGAAAACTCCATTTGTATTCACAATTGTACAAATATGAAAAATCCTTTATAAGAACACACTCACTCCGTTTGTTGAGTATATGCCTCATGACCTCCACTCAGCTCCCACTCCTCACTCAACAAACCCTAACCTGACACACTTCGGTGTTACAAGGGTAAACGGGACTCACTCTCCCCATACCGTTGAGCTATAACTTGCAGTAATAACTCTATGCTCTGCCTCCCATACTCTCCCTCGTGTTTCCCAATTCTCTCGAACTACTCTCCTTGGCTCTCCTCTCTAAGATGCCTTGAGAGCTCTATGGCTTCTCCTCTGAGAATTCTACATCGTTCTCTTCTTTGAGATTGAACCTCCTTTATATAGAAATGCTTGACGGACTAGATATGATAGCTAATATACTCGAATCTCTTGATTCTCTCAATCAGATATCAATTTGTCTAATCTTGGCTCCTAATCTGCAATTTCCAAGATTGTTTCCATAATAAATTGATTTGTCATATACCGAGAGAATCTTTCCCCAATTGTCTATTATCACATGATCTTCTGTCTTGATCACATTCGTCCCACCTAGACAACTTCTTGGCTGCACTTGGATAGCTTCTCGGACGCACCTGGACAGTTGCACCCCACTTGGTTCTTGATTGATCACCAGTTGCTCCACATAAGGAAAAAATCAATCATTTCCATGTTGGTGTCAGTGATCCTTGTCTTGTGAGCACCAATAATGTGCTCCACAGCATCCCGTGCACCTTCTGTGAGGAGATGCGCTCCATGCACTTGATCATCGAGTCCCACATGATCGAGACTCCACTTGCATGTCAGTATCTCCACTCGTCCACATGCACTATTGCCGACCAGCAACACATGGCTCCTTCGATCGACCTCGGCATGAAGTGATCAAGTGCCTCTCAATCACTCTGTGCTCATGCCTTAGCGTTCCCAGGCTGTCTTTAGCGATCATCCACCTTGCATTAGTCAAACAACATCGACCCCAAGGCCACGGCACTTGCCTTCCGTCCACCAAGTCCTTGCTCCACACTGCTCCGCTTGGTTGCTCGAGCAAGTCTCTTGTCTAGCTTAGCCTCTTGACCACAAACCTTTTCTCCAAATGCCTTGCATTAGCATGTTTGCGCTCCCGCAGTCACAAGGTATAACCTACGGTACGCATTACTCCGGATCATAGCTTATGGCCGTAACAGGGCCCACCTAAGGTAAGGATGCGATCAATTGTCATGAGCTGATAGATGTGCCCCTTAGTAATCCAGCATTTCAACCTCCAAAGCTTTCCTTTGAAAGTACTTGGGCTTAGTAGAAGTAGAGCTAGCAAAAAGTAGCACGATCCGAAAATATGGCACGAAAAAACTATGTTTAAGTCGGTATTTTTGGATTACCTGATTTTTTGGGTTGTATCAGTACGACACTAAAATAAATTGTGCTAGCCCAAATGTACCATAATAAAATTATATGAAATTTTTTTTAAAAAATGATTAATTCTACCTATGTAATTATATTTTAATAATTATTTGATTATTTTATTTAAATTAATATAAATTTTAGATTAATCAGTTAATTTATTATAAAAAATTATTTTTAAAATATAATTTATTTAAATTTATTTTTAAAATATAATTATTTATACCATTCGTGTTAGACCTTGACCTTCCAAATTAAGAAAATTTCATGCATGGGCTAGCATTTTCGGGTCACTTGATTTTTTATACCGTGCTGGCCCGAATTGCCACCTATAGGTAGAAGGAATGCCATTTGATTACCTCAAAATGCACTCCAAAGTATAGACCAGCAGGACGAGGTTTGGTATAGTGGCAATGTAAAACTTCTCATATCTTTTTGTTCCCCGTTTTTCGATTCCATTATATCTTTATAAATTTCTTATATAGTTGAAAAAAAAAAACTACTCAAATGTAAAACATAGATAGGGATGGCAACGTGGCAGGTCGGGCCAGGTATTTGAGGGTATAGACCCGCCTCGGATATATATCCAAAACTCTTGCCATACCATGTAGCCTCATGCATGCCTCGATAGGCTTGAGTTCGAAATAAAAATTGCCCTAACTTTGGGTCAATTATTTAGAAACTAGTAGAGAATTCTCATGCTCAGAGGAACTCGAAATCTGTCAACACCACGATCGAGTGTAAAAGGAAATATATAATTCAGAGGTATATCCTTCACGGTATGTGATTGAATGAGGAATACATTATCACGTGATTATTTATACTGTTTCATTTTCAATTTCCTTTTTATTGCCTTTAGTTTATGAACATCATTTCTACCCGAAAATAGAAATCAATTTTTTAACGTGCGAATTTTGCATCCTTCCTTTCCAGACAATATATTTGTCCGAGAGATCTAGCCCCGTGTCTCGGAGCCCACTGGATGCATTGATGTCTTGCTGCTGCCAGCTCATCTGGGCTGACGCCGGGGATAGTCCATCGATCTTTGACGTTGTCGGAGACTAAGTCGGTCTCGAGGACTTATTTGCCTCTGCCGTATCTGACAAGCAGAAGAAAAACGACAAAGGGGAGTAAACATGAATTGTCACGGGATCAATGTGGGGATCGAATTTTTTTGTGTCTTGCTGGCATTGACAACTCCGCTTGCCAACCAGTCCTCACTCGCAATTGGGGTTTGATGTCACTTGGCACACGATCACACAACAACGAAACAAACACGAGAAATATCTAAAGGGAAAACTCAATTTGTATTCATAATTGTACAAGTATGAAAAACCTTTTACATGAGTAAGCCCACTCAGCTTGTTAAGTACATGCCTCACAACTTTCACGCCACTTACACTCCTCACTCGACACATCCTAACCCAATACACTTCGGTGGTACAAGGGTAAACGGGACTCTCTCCCCACTTACCGCCGAGCTATAACTTGCAACAGCAACCCTATGCTCTACCCCATGCTCTGCCTCATGTTTCCCAATTCTCTCTAATTGCTTTTCTTGGCTCTCCTCTCTGAGATGCCTTGAGACCTCTATAGCTTCTCCTCTAGAACTCTAGATTGCTCTCTTCTCTGAGATTGAACTCCCTTAATATAGAAGTGCTTCACAGGCTAGATATGGTAGCTAATATATTCGAATATCTTAATTCTCTCCATCAGATATTAATTAATCCAATCTTGGCTCTCGATCTACAATCTCCAAGATTGTTTCCATAACATATTAATTTGCCATATCTCGGGAGAATCTTTTCTCAATTATTTGTTATTACATGATCTTCTATCTTGATCATGTTCGTCCCACCTTGATAGCTTATTGGCCGCACTTGGACAACTTCTTGGACGCACCTGGACAGTTGCACCCCACTTGATTCTTGATTGATCACCGGTTGCTCCACATAAGGAAAAAAATCAATTCTTTCCATGTTGGTGTCACCAATCATTATCCCATGAGCACCAATCCTATGCTCCACAGCATCCCATGCACCTTCTGTGAGGAGTTGCGCTCCACGCACTCGATCATCGGGTCTCGCATGATCAAGACTCCACTTGCGTGTCAGCATCTCCACTCGTCCACCATGCACTATCGCCGACCAGCAAAACATGGCTCCTTCGATCGACCTCGACATGAAGTGATCAAGCACCTCTCGATCACTCTCCGCTCATGCCTTAGCATTCCCATGCTATCTTTAGCAATCATCCACGTTGCATCAGTCGAACAGCATCAACCCCAAGGTCACAACATTTGCCTTCCATCCACCAAGTCCTTGCTCCGCACCGCTTCGCTTAGTTGCTTGAGCAAGTCTCTTGTCCAGGTTAGCCTCTTGACCACAAACCTTCTCTCCACATGCCCTGCATTAGCACGTATGCGCTCCCGTAGTCATGAGGTACAATCTACGATACGCATTACTCTGGCTCATAACTCATGGCCGAACAGGGCCCACCTAAGGTAAGGATGCGATCAATTGTCATGAGTTGATAGTTGTGCCCCTTAGCAATCCAACATTTCAACCTCCGAAGCTTTCCTTTGAAAGTACTCGAGCTTAGTAGAAGTAGAGCTGGCAAAAAGTAGCACGATCCAAAAATATGGCACGAAAAACTATGCCCGAGTCGGTATTTTTGGATCGCCTAATTTTTTAGGTTATATCAGTATGACACTGAAATAAATTGTGCTAGCCCGAATGTACCATAATAAAATTTTAAATAAAAATAAAATTATATGAAAATTTTAAAAAAAATGATTAATTCTACATATGTAATTATATTTTAACAATTATTTGATTATTTTATTTAAATTAATATAAAATTTAGATTAATCCGTTAATCCTATTATAAAAATTATTTTTAAAATATAATTTATTTAAATATATTTTTAAAAAATAATTATTTATACAATTCGTGTTAGACCTAGTGCTTCCGAATTAAGAAAATTTCATGCATGAGCTGTCATTTTCAAGCCGCTTGATTTTTTATGCCATGCTGCCCGAATTGCCACCTGTAGGTAGAAGGAATGCCATTTGATTATCTCAAAATGCACTCCAAAGTATTGCTCAGCAAGACGAGGTTTGGTGTAGTGACACTATAGAATTTCTCATATCTTTTTGTTCCCCATTTTTTCGATTCCATTATATCTTTATGAATTTCTTATCTAATTAAAAAAAAATACTACTCAAATGTAAAACATAGATAGGGACGGCAACGTGGCAGGTCGGGCCAGGTATTTGAGGGTATAGACCCGTCTCGCCCCGCCCCGCCCCGCCCCACCCCACCCCACACCGTGGACCCACAACGAGTTAGGAAAAAACACCCATACCTGACCTGTGCGGGTCGAGTCTGGACCCGGCCCGCCCCATTTGAGCCGAGTTCACAGCACAGCGTAAAACACAATGCACAAAGATTACTTATAATAAGTTCACATTCAAACACAGTAGATTCAGACAAATGACATCATAATTTCAACAACGGTAATATATCAAAATGAAATATAAAGTTATAAATTCCTTCTCAACTTTATAATCATTTGAGATTATGATAGTAAGGAGAAAGGGTCCGAGAGACTGAGGCTAAAAGAAGAGATGAGGGATTGCGCCGATAGGGCATTAAGGTTTCAGAGGAAAATAACATATTTTTTAAAATATATAAAATGTATACATTATTAAGATATATTAGATATATTTAATAATTTACAAGAATGTTTTCAACTAAACATGTTAAATATCCCACATATCAGTTTATATTTTTAGATAAAAATTACTTGAACTCATATAAATCTACAATCAATTCTAGATACTAATAGATCTAGTGGGTTAACATCTCACCCGATTCGAGTTTAGAAGTTCTGCTCGTGGTGAATTGATATAAATTCAAATATGGAAGAAAATGGAAAGACTCGTAGTCAATTGTCCCCATCCGTCTAAGATCAGAAAAAAGTATCAAGTTTATAAATAGTTATTGAGGACAAGTATTTAATGGTACATAATAAAGTAGACTATGTCATTATGTAAGGGCGGGTGCCACATCAGACACATTAAATAATTAAGAGAAATTTTGTTGGCTTACAAGAAAATTGGATATCGTCACATATTAGTTTATGTTTTTGAGTGAAGACGGGTTCAATTTTCTATAAACCTAAAACGATTTAATTAAAACTAGCAAGCGAAGCAAGAATCATTATGGATCCATCAAGCTTATTAGATGCATTTTTTTATTAAATAAGTTTTTTAATAGAAAAAATTTATATTATAACAACTCTACTTACAGTTAATATAACTCAAATTTAAATTAGTTTGTACTTATTTTTGTTAATCATGATATCGGGCAGTACTCATACAGTTGGATTGGAAGAAAAAAAAGGGCAGATTCAGTAAATAAAAATTGCTAAAAAAAGAGTAATTTAAAGAGGGAATAAAAAAATGAAAACCCTAGGTATATGATAAATCATTATATATCCTCATAATTCGGTAGCTCGAGTCCGAAATATATAATCATTTCTGATGTAGATCGAACTCTCTGCTCAGGGAAAACTATACTTTTTTTTTCAATTACATATAAGATACAAATTTACGGGAGAATTACATAATAAAGAAACATGAAAAATCACACGATAAAAATTAAATTTACAAGTTCTTAACTATTAAATCAAGAGTGATATTGTTGTACCAAATTTTCTCTCTTTCTTTTCATAATATCTAGCATTGTAACTCCACCCTAGCGGAATTATTGCCACGAACACATCACATAGAGGAAGTATCTTATGAATTTGTGTCATCGTATGGGCACTGTGATATGATAATTTAACCGTTCAAATAATTTCAATACTTATCGTGTAATTCCTCATCATCCAATTTTTTTTTCTTTTTTGTTTTCCCTAATGTTATAATTAACGGTCTTAGAGTTGAGTAAGTACGGTTTATTTAAGATTTTCATTTTATATTTAGTAATTTAAAATTTAAACATTTATTAAGTTTGTATCAGTTTCCACCTCCTCGCATTCGTCTAGTGCGACGTGTACAGACCCTACAAATTCCCTCTTCGAGCAGTTCGAGGAAAGGGTTTCTTTATTTTCTTCTTCTATTTTTAAAAAAAAATAATTTCTAAGAATGATTTGATAAATCATTTTTAACTTGAATAAATAAAGTAAAACCGAAGAAAATTGATGAGAATGGATTGGATAAAGTGTGGCGCAATAAGAAGCTTTAGTTTAAACAAAATAAAAGGCATGCATACTGAATCATATCCTATGATCTATATACGCTTTACAACATAGAATAATACACACATCATTGTATCATAGTATGGACAGATCGATAAATTTTGATTAATTTGTATTCGAATAAGCTGTAACAATAGAGGGTTGTCAACAACCTAACTATGTATGGTCGGTCACTTCCTGTTAGTGCTAACAAACTCGGACTAAATATTATGAATAAAAAAAAATTATATTATAACAGTTATGTCTTGTGCGAACCGATCTAATAATTCAAAGTTGTAATGATCGGGATTGATTGTGGATATAGGTGGTGCCCGGTCCCTCCTTCCCATAGGCCTTGGGTATTGCTCTTATCGATGAAACTTTCGAATCTCTTTATTCCTCGACTTCATCCTCTAGACCGGTCGACCTCCTTTCCGGTTTGTTTCCCTTAAGGATATGCAAAAAGAGATTGCTAGTCATGGGCTAAATATGTGAACCGGTATTGCCCGTTTGAGATAGTTCATCGTATCTTTTCCTTAAGTAAGATCTCGGCCTCATCCCTGCGAATGGAGAAATCATATGCTGGCAAAGATTTATGTCTCAGTGGGCCGACCCTGATCAAAATTGGACTAGTCAATGTCGGTCAAATTTTTGGATACCGAGTGATATTAGTCCATATTCGTACTGTCGGAATGGCTAGGAGTTGTTCTGTGCTAGGAAATGATGCTACCCTCCTTCGAACTATGGACAAAATCCTCTCGATAAGCTGCCGAGGAGTCGATCTTCGATGCTGAAACTTTCTTCTGCTCCTGTCGGACTGGGTAGCGTTAGTGTACAACGTCCGGGCTGGTCTCAAAATTGTCGAACTAAGTCTACTCCCCTTCCAGTTTTGCGGTAGCTTGCTGCAATTCTTCCCAATTTCCTGCTGGCTTGCAACTTCCTCAGCAGAGCTCTACATGTCTCTTTTGCCTTTCCGCAGCAAAAGGGCAGATGCTGTGGAGTAGTTTCCTCCTCTTCAGCAAAGAGCTTGCACAGGGTGTTTCGTGCTTAGAAAAATTGTCCTGCTATTCTGATTTCCGTGGGGAGTTCATCATGAACTGCCAGCCACACTATGAAGGATATTCTAGGACTATGACCTTGAAACCAGTCTGCTGCCATTGTAACATTTGCTTCATCTGCCCTGGATTCGCATACACTGGGCAAAATGAGATCCGCTCTGTTCCCCCAGTAAACTTCATCTTCTGTCCACACTTTTACTGATGTGCTTGCTGATGAAGGTTGACATGTCACTGGGTGAGTATCTGTGCTTCAAGGCCCTCTGACCATTCCTCGGCAAAGATAACACAATGCGTAACAGTTCTAAATTTCATTGATCGTAAAAAAAAACTCCCAGTGTGAAGAAATACAGTGCCCAGGAGAGCAATCTTATCACAGGGAAAAAAATATATCCATAACATAATAAATAAACATTACTTTTCCTTGTAATGAAAGCGAAGGATATACTGAAGTCACATCATGAGCAGCAACTTCTCAGAATAAATCAATAGGAATTGAATCTTCTTCTGCAGGGTGCAGTAGAGAGAAGCATCATCATTCATTGAAAACCAAAAAATAGCAATTGGAAAACAGCTCTCTCATTAACGACTTCCAATTTCATCTATCTTGTTAACTTACAAATTGGTCATTCCCAAATATCCACAATAGCCAGTTGTCAACGCAGAATACTGGCACCAGAAACCCACGATCAGCTAAATATTCCACAGTAATCTAAATCCAGACGGCAGGTTCTTTCAGTCATCAGTGGTAACCTAATCTACCACAAACAACCAGGAAGATAGGCATGGTTCAATGTCAAACTTCTGACAATTCAATTGACATCAATGAATTATCTTGCCATGTCATAAGATGGCAAGCAAAACATCAAATTGCATTTTTTTTCCCTTGAGCAGTTTGATTTCTACTCTACACTGTACACACAGACATCATGCTCCCAAATTTTCATATAGCATCTTGGACCATGATAACATTAATCGCCGGGTGGGGGCAGGGGTTGGTGTTTTGGACCTCAGTCACAACTATGTTCTTCAGAACTGAGTAAGTTGCTCAAGCTTTCGTGATTGGAAGAACTTGCAGCGGCCTTTCCCACTTGATTCACTCTTCACTTCAGTCTCTTCGATCTTCCTCTTGGACGTGAAACCCAGACTGCTTAGTTTCAGCTGCCGCTTGCTGTTGGAATTATTAGAACTATCTCCTTCATTTACGTCAGCTTCCCTACAGAACAGTAGAAACCCATTCCTCAGCAGCGATATATTTTAGGGCAAGAGAATGCAAAGTTAGACCTTACCATAGGACTTCAGCACAATCTCTGAAGTAGGGTGTACATGTGCCCCAACTAAATCGAACCAACGTTGGGAAACCAAAAATAGAATGCTTATGATGTTCCAACCACGCCTTAGTTTCAGGATCTGCACACATTTTGATCTAATTGAGGGGAAGTTCATTAAAGAGACACAAGTTTCTAGAGTTAGAGATAATAAAGCTGCAGACCTCCCGGATATCCCGAACCAAACTTGCAGTGCATGTTCTCAGCTGTTTCTTCAAGCACCCAATCACGCACTGCTCTGTCTCTCGTAACCTGCAGGAATTGAAACAAAAGATAGACACCCAAATGCAAAAAGGCGCATTAGAAGTGAACAGTCAGGTCTAAGATGGCCAAGTGAGTACCTTTGCGACTATACTAGCTCCACTGACAACAGGATAGAGACTATCAGCCTTCTTTGCGACAACAAATTTGATCGAGGGAAATCTTTCAGAAAGCTTAGATCGGTACTTCTCAGCATCTCCTACAGTATCCACATAAACCTGGACAAATGCTGCGGCAAGTCCCTCAAAGTTTTTCGAAATGACTGTGCAAGTTTATACAATCAATGAAAACACTTACCTCAGTCAGAAGAACGCCCATTCCAAGCACTCGACTGACAAGACCGATGGCAGAGTCGTGAGAGATCTCATTGAGGTTTATCTTATTCCTGCCCACAAAGACAAAGATGAACATCATCACATAAGAATCGACAAACACCATCATACCAGCAGTTCTATATTCAAATACTAACTTCTTCAGCATCTTAGCTGAGAGCTCCCGTGGGTCTATGACATCAACTGCCCACCCAATAGATTCATTGGCCTTAAGATTCTCGAACAGTTCCTCCCGCTTCCCTTCTTTCAATGTCTTTGAATCTGCAGGGCATAGAAACAGGATAAGTATCCATACGACACGGATTCGGCAATCTTAGCGACTGTCCTACTGGTTCTCATTCTAGAACACTCACTAAACAGTACTGCACGTGACGAAGAGGCAAATCAAAGTTCAGAATAGAACAAGGAAGAAGCGGAAAACCTGCGAGGTTGAGCGTGGAGAGAGTCTTCTGATAGGACTGAGCACAGTACAAGCAGCCGTACACCATAGGCCCTGCGAGCAGCGCAGAAGATCCCCACCTGAGAACTCGGTTGAATTCGAAATTGCAGAGACCGAGAAGGAGGAGACAGTGAAGTTATACCTAGAACAGGGCCGCGCCCGGCTTCATCGATGCCCATAATGCAAGGCCTTGACGCCCATTTGGGCAGCGGAGCTTCCGATTTCATCGATGTCTTCTTCGGCGGGTAGCGTCTCTCTCTCTCTCTCTCGCTCACTGCGGCCTGTGGCTGGATCGGTTCATGCGGCTAATTGTTGCGAGATCTTAAAAAAAAATCGATTTTTATGTTTGGTCACTTACTTTTTGTTTATCCCATTGGAGCATACACAGTTTTGTTATTTTCCGATGAAGTACCCAAATTTTATTTGTTTTCATTATTGTCCTTAAAAGTGAGATGCGAGGCTACGGGCCAGCTGTCCTTCAAGCCACGGCAGCTCCCATCTCTCTTCCCATGAACTTTCACTTCGAACGAGAGCAGTAAAACTTTCTCCGAATTTATAGTCGAGTTGTGTCAATATCATCGGCTTTAGATTTCATGACCACAAATTCCACATTGAGATCCTCGGGAATCTCTTTCCCGAGTTTTGATACTGCATAAAATTTTCATTGAATTTATAAAAATGGGACGGATTAAACAAACAAAATTGGTCACATTGCCGTGAAACCTCTCAGGTGGGATTTCTTTCCTCATCAGGAATCGTGCATGTTCAATGAATCTATCATTTTCAGGATGTCGCAAGAACTTACCTGAAATTAACTAAAAATCTATTAAATTCTAATAAAAATAAATACACTAAACTCAAAAAGACTAAATAGGAAATATACTCTTAAATTCGATTAGGTGGTATTTACTTTTTTTATTTTCTTAATATTTTCCTTCTATTTTATTTGGTATGATTATGTGATTAGATAACTAGCTTACAATGCTGCAACCATTCGTGCATTGCATGGAATATTACATAAAATATCCCAATGTTTGACAATGCGGTCGCCTCTTAGAGAGGGCCAGCCATCTGGTAAATTAACAATATGCGGTAAATCAGGTGCAGGATTTGAAATTCTCAAGAGTCGGTATCTACGAATTAATGACGGATCTCAAATTATATAATATGTCGTTCGATAAATTAGTCGATTATTACGATATCAAATTTTTGAACGTAATGTCTACGGGAAAAAAATAAGTATATGTTTTGGTTCATTTCAATGATAAAAACTCACGAGTTGAAGGGTTTTACTTATTGATAGTTAATAAGATTTGAATATTGATAAGCGGTAATTTATTTTGGATTTTTAATATTATATTCTATAAATATATTTAAAATTTGACAATTTCTAGAGGAATTCACTCAAAGGGGGCATCGTAATCGCCATCCCGTGTCTGATAGCTCTTAAAATTTCCATATGAGACCCTAATTGACATCCGTTCGCTGTCGCAATACAACCAAACCGAAAAGGGAAATAGCCAAGAAGAGAAGATGCTTTGGGACCGTATAGGCATATTGTTAGACCCCTAAGTTCTAGTCCTGGAGAATGCGTACCATAGGCCGTACCTCGGGGTAGTGGTAGCGCATCGCATGCACGCGAGGATGCGCAGGCAGTCATGTGCGAGGTGTTGGGATAACTTGTAGGTCCATGAGCGGGCAAGTATGGAGATGGCCACACAAGCGTGCGCGGAGGCACCAGTGAAGGGGACGATTGATCAAGGCTTGGCAGAGTGCCGAGGGATCAGATGGTGGCTATGGAGTGTCACTGTTCACAAGTAGGCGAATGCGCGTATGGGTGGTGAGGAAGTCCATGAGCAAGGCGCGATGCAACGCTCAAGAATGCTCGGTGAACAAGAGGTGACCGAGCAACGACACTCTAGGAGTGCACACTACTCGATAGGCCCAGTAGACGCTAAGGGAATGCTCAACACTTAGTGGCTGGGGAGTTGACTACTTGTGAAGATCGGATAAGTCCTTGATCATGCTCGAGCACCGTTGGATGCAGCAATCCCGATCGGACGGCTGCGATCGTAGGAGACGATCATAGACGTGGGCCCCAGAGGAGAGTGGATCGGATCGACGATATTGAGTCAGCGCCTAGTCATCAAGATCGGGTCAAACAAACAATCGGGAAAAGATTCTCCTAGGATATGGCAAATCAATATGTTATGGAAATAATCTTAGAGATTGTAGATCAACGGTCGAGATTGAACAGATCGAGATCTGATGGAGAGAATCAAGAGATTCAGATATATCAGTTATCATATCTAATCTGTTAGGCTCCTCTATATAAATGGGGTCAGTCTCATTCTCAGAGAGAACAAGGAAGAAGGAACAAGAATCCAAGAGTTCTCAGAGGAGAGACACAGAGAACCAGAGACTCCAAGTGAATGAAAGTCAAGTTAGAGCAAGCAGTCTGGTGTTCTTGAGAGAAGGCACAAGACGGGTGGAGAGTGCAAGCAGTGAGAGACTGTGAGGTATATACTCGTGGGATTACGTGTAAGTGTTCTGATCTGGGTTGGGTTTTTCCTGTACTTGTAATACATGTGAATACGAGTTACGTTTTCCCAATTGTGTTCTTGGATTCCCTTGTATTGCTTCTTCGGTTTTGTGATCATTCGGCCTTGACGGTACGCGCGGTGAGTGTGTGGCTGGTCGGCAAGTGGAGTGTTGACGCCTAGCAGGGTGCGGAAAAATTTGTGGCCCACATCGACCCCGTGACACATATATACTAATGGATTGCAATGATGAATCTAATCTTCTTGGCATCGATCGTAGCCCTGGCCACCAGCGCCTGTGCCGGTGACCCCGACATCCTCGCTGACTGCATGGTCCCGCTAGGAGAAAATGTGGTGAACGGCACCTTCTTCACGTTCACTGGCATGAGGTGCCTCGTTGGGGGTGCAAACTCCGCCTATGGCCTTCAAGGCGACGAAGGCCACAGTGGCCGAGTTCCCGGCCTTGAACGGCCAAAACGTGACGATATG
>CXYZ01001200.1:155639-181737 GCA_900006705.1 Sonneratia caseolaris
GGGGGGGCGGGGTGGTGGTGTTTACAGTCAGTCAGCAACTTTATAATGGTAGATCCTTTTCTTTTTGGTTATAATGCCACATGTCTAGTTAAGTTAAAGAGAGGCTAGGACTGTAAAATTTGTAGTATTTTATGCACTGCCTCCATTCCAACCCCACCACCCCCTCCCCCTTTTTTTTCTTAGTTGTCTTTCAAGGTTGATCTTTCTGCCTTGGTGAGTTTTGGAAATGACATTATTTAAAATTTACCCTTGAGTCACTTTAACTGCTTATTCTCCTTGGAACAAAAGGTTAGCATCTATTTAAGGTTGTGTATCCTGTAGTGTCTATTTGGTAACTGCTCAGCTGTAACACTTTGATGAACTGAATATCATTGAGCTTGATATTACAAGGTTTTGTTCTGTGTTCATATTACTAACATTCACTGTCTTAGCATTGATGCCAGTTTCTGTGATTGAGATGTAATAGTTTTTCACATACCAGAACAAAAAGGATGTGAACATTGATTCGATACTCTTCTGTTTACAGTGTTTTGGTTCACAGTGGTGGTGTCCATGGGGGGCATTATTATGCATATATTAGGCCGACACTCTCTGATCAGTGGTATGCAACTTGCTCTGACAATTTATGAGTTGTTTCCTGTTCTTTTGCCTTTTCTTTAATATTCCTTTTACATTTTACTTAACCATGTCTCTTCTTGCGATTTGCCTTTGAAATTCTAGTCTAGTCAATTTATATTTGGAGGTACTTTAGGCACATTTGCAGAACTCACTGCTATCTTTTTGTTATTAATCAAAATTGCTAAATATATTCCACCATGTAATCTTTTCCTCATTTTGTGCCGTCAGGATTAGCCCATTGGTGATGCCTAATAAATTTCAATAATTGACGTGATTTTGAGACCCAGGTGGCTTGCTTTATGCAGGTTCAAGTTTGATGATGAAAGGGTGACTAAGGAAGATATGAAGAGAGCTCTAGAGGAGCAGTATGGTGGGGAAGAAGAGGTAAGCTTCTGTCAAAACCTTTTCAATTGCTTATCTTATTTATCTGCTTTTGACACTCTATTATCTCTTTCATCTAACAGTTACCGCAGACAAATCCTGGTTTTAACAATGCTCCATTTAAATTCACAAAATATTCAAATGCTTATATGCTAGTATATATACGTGAAAGCGACAAGGATAAAATAATCTGTAATGTGGATGAGAAGGACATTGCGGAGCACCTGAGGGTAAGACATTTGTCACATTCATCATTAAGTTGTAAACAGAATTTTTTCTTCTGTTCTTAGGGAAGTTTGCTCAATATTATTTCTGTAGATAAGGTTGAAAAAAGAACAAGAAGAGAAGGAGAAAAAGAGAACAGAGAAAGCTGAGGCTCACCTGTATATAAACATTAAGGTTAAAGATATCTTGTTAGCCCTTTTCATATTCAATCCAATGCCTTTTGTTCATGTGTCTGAGCTGGACAACTATCTCTTTGGCATTGATCTAGGTTGCACGTAATGAGGACCTAGTACAACAGATTGGTAAAGAAATATACTTCGATCTGGTGGATCATGATAAAGTTCGCAGTTTTCGGGTTCAAAGGCAGTTGCCATTTATCCAATTCAAGGTACTTTTATTTCGGTCTGTTGGTTTACATAAGTTTCAGAATAGAGCTGAGCCCCCAAATGATGGAGTTTTATCTGGTCAACCCGCTACATTTGACCTCTTTAGATTATGTGCTGCTATTTGCTTTTGTATTTGATGGATGTAAACATGTGGTATAATATGATTATCTATGGTTGTCTTGATTGAATTGCTATATGACCATTTTATTCTCTAGGATTTATGTACGCTGGATGTTGGTTTGCTTCTATTGGCTTGAGTGTGCCTGAATTTTGTGCACTATGTGAACATGGGGAAGACATTGCCTCTTCTATAGTAGTTTTCTTCCGTCTTATTTTGTATGTTAATTCATTCTATCTTCTTAGGAAGATGTGGCCAGAGAATTTGGAGTACCAGTTCAATTTCAGCGGTTCTGGCTCTGGGCAAAGCGCCAAAATCATACCTACCGTCCAAATCGGCCTTTGACTCCCCTGGAGGAAGCACAATGCGTAAGTAATTCCGTGTGTCACAAGTAGTATTTATTTATGAACTTGGTAGATGACATTCTTCTATCGAGGAACTGTATCTATCACAACCCTTTCTTTCCTATATCTTAGACTTTTTAATGTTAATTTAGTTTGAGAGTAATGGCATTTAGAGTTCATGTAATTGCGTCTGGGGAAGTAAATGTGTCATGCTATGCTTGTATTTGTGGGCATATATCTAGATTTTGCTTTCTATCATTTTCTTTTGTTGGAATTTGTGTGATTGTCTATTCTGTGATATACTATCATGGCTATTTGCTGGTTTAGTAATACTTGCACCTTTTCTCATAAACTCATATCTGTTGCAGGTTGCACAATTGAGAGAAATGTCAAACAAGGCGAATAATGCTGAATTGAAATTGTTTTTGGAAGTAGAACTTGATGTGGTAATTCATTTTATTCTATGGAAAATTGTTTGAATGTTATCTTCATGCTGCTGCACTTTTATAACATTCATGACTTGCACATGGTTCAGGGGCCTAGTAACTTATATGGTGACTTTTCTTTCTTTTTCAGCATTTTCGACCTTTACCGCCTCCAGAGAAGTCTAAAGATGATATTCTTATTTTTTATAAGCTTTATGACCCTGCAAAAGAGGAACTCCGGTACGTTTAGGTCTTTTCTTTATTTTAGATTTATTTAGGATAGCATGTAGTCGATTCCCTTTGATTCAGATTGATGATTTAGGTACGTCGGGAGGCTATTCATAAAGATAAATAGTAAAGCTGGGGAAGTAGTGGCAAAGCTGAATGAAATGGCTGGTTTTTCTCCAGATGAAGAGATTGATCTTTACGAGGTTGTTATCCTTGTCTCTTGGTTGGAATGGTTATCAATTTTTTTGTTTAGGTTTTATTTTCCTCTTTTCTTTGTTTTCTTGTGATTTGTATAAATTAAGTAATGACACATTTTACTGTGCAGGAGATCAAGTTTGAGCCTAATGTGATGTGTGAACGGGTTGACAAGAAGATGACATTTCGAGCTAGTCAGGTATCGATTGTTCACATCTCCTCCCTCCCCCTGTCTCTGTCTCTGTCTCTGTCTCTCTCTGTTTGCACGCTCACTCGCTGAATCCATCATTCCACCTCTATGCTTAGTTGCACTTCCATTAATTCTTGTAATTACCTGTGTTTCCCTCTTGACAAGCATGTATCTATGTGCTCCATCTTCTCTGATTATAATGCAATTTTATTGAGGAAGGTGCTGGATTCTCTAAATTGTTGTGCAGCTTCTTGAATGGAAAAAGATGGAAGACAGTCTTAACAAAAATGCTGGTAGAGCTTTATGGTTTTTGTTTCATCTCTGACTTCTCTTTGTTTTTTTCCTTTTTAGTTAGAAGATGGAGATATCATATGCTTTCAGAAGTCTGTTAGAGATGGTGAACAGTACCGTTATCCTGAAGTTCCAATGTACATGGAATATGTGCACAACCGCCAGGTATGGTGAACTATGGAAGTGTGCCTTAACAACTGAAAAAAAATTAGGAAGTGTTTGCCCTTCTCAAAGGACACTATAGCATAAGTATGCAACTACCAGATTATGAAACTTCCTGCTTACTTGAAATTTGTGGCTGAACATGTTAGGTGCAAAAATCAACTAAATGGTGCTAGTGATTAAAATGGTAGAGAAGTCAAAGGAAGAGTTGAAAAGGTGGGATGGTTTTGACTGGCCACTGTAGTCTATCTCAGGACCTTATTATTTCTTAGTGCTAGTATATTTGGCCTCTGGTTCGATAACATGGAACTGTTGAAGTTACAATTTATACGATCTGTTTGGGGTCCCTGTGCTAGTCTCCAAGTCAATGCTACATGGATTACCTACTGAATCAATCCTCCGATTGAGTTGATATTTATTTGATTGTTGAAGTGCAAGAATGAGTTTCATGGCTCCTTCATTTGTCATATCATGTCTCCTCTTCAAGATTGCACCTGTGCAAACATTCTGACAATGTCAGAAATACAAACCATCGCCACCTTTGCCTCCTCTTGTACCGAGGGTCATGACATGGACATATTGCCATATTTGTTGAATCTCGACTTGTTAGAATTGATATTCTAGCCGAGGATGTAAAAATTCTGCATCTTTCAATGTGTAAGGTTGTGCGGTTTCGATCCTTGGAGAAGCCCAAAGAGGATGAGTTCTCACTTGAGCTGTAAGTTTGTATGCAGAGAACTGCTCATACCTGTTATGCCCTCTTATCTTTGATGATAGGAAGCAAGCTGGCGGAATATGAATTTTTTTATTTGGAATTTTGTGTGCTGTTTGATTAATATCTTATCTTCCCAAATAAATTTCTAGGTCAAAGACTCACAATTATGATGATGTTGTGGAGAGAGTGGCTGCCCATCTGTGCTTAGATGATCCTTCTAAGATACGGCTAACACCTCATAACTGTTACTCCCAGCAACCCAAACCTCAACCAATTAAGTATCGTGGAGTGGAACGTTTAGCTGACATGCTCATCCACTATAATCAGGTCTTCTGATACTGGTTTTAGCTCTTACAATTTTTCTACATTTGTACATCATTTGTGGAGGTAAAAGAAGGGGAAAATGTTTTACTGATGCTAACAGATACATCTCTTCTCAGATTTCAGATATTCTGTATTATGAGGTATTGGACATACCTCTTCCGGAACTCCAGGGTTTGAAAACTCTTAAAGTTGCTTTCCATCATGCAACAAAGGAAGAAGTGAGTCCAACTGATGTCTAATACTTCCATTTAATCTCCTTGTCTCACTGTCCTAAGCAAAATCCTCTCTCCAGTGGCTTCTCTGTATGATTACTGCTGTAAAATTTTCGTGATGGTCTCAGGTAGTCATTCATACAGTAAGATTGCCAAAGAACAGCACAGTTGGCGATGTAATTAATGACCTCAAGACAAAGGTAGTGGTCTGATTCTTTATTTTCCCATATTTTGTGCAGGAAAGATCTTCATTTGGATTGCATTTTTTTCCTAGAACAATCTTTTCTTATGCCTAAGGGCTGAGTAACTTTGTTGCTTTTCTTAGTGTGCCTTTTGTGTGGGCACACCATGAGATATCTGAATATTGCTCTGCAGGTTGAGCTGTCTCATCCAAATGCCGAGTTGAGGTTACTGGAAGTTTTCTATCACAAAATTTACAAGGTAATATGTGGCAATGTTTAATCCAGTGGTTATCAAATCCTAAGATCATGATTTCTAGCCTAGATCTGACAACATGATGGAGAGAAACAATTGGGTTAGCCTAGAAGAGTTGTTATGGCTATTTGTTTAGATAGTTTCCATGCTAATGTTTATATAGACTGAATCTCATTTTTTTTATGCATCTTGTTGATTTCGTCGCTGAAAGTGGATTGTTTCCAGATTTTCCCCCTAAATGAGAAGATAGAGAACATTAATGATCAGTACTGGACATTGCGAGCAGAGGAGGCAAGTTGCATTGCTGCCTTACCACTGCGCCCAACACCGTGCCCCCCACCCACCTTTTTTTCCTGTTTTTTGTTTTTGGGGTGGTGGTGGTGGTGGTTGGGTGGGGTGTGGTTTGGGGTTGTGCTGTTCAGGGTTTTTTATTTGCTCTGCCTTGATAGATCTAAATGTGATGGCTTGGGTTTGTCCATCCAGATCCCAGAAGAGGAGAAAGACCTTGGCCCGCATGATCGTCTAATTCATGTTTATCATTTCATTAAGGATCCAACTCAGAACCAGGTGAGCAACAGCTGTCTCATATAGTTAGTCATTTATGCATTTATGTTCATCCTCAGGTTCTCATACAGTTAGCGTTATAGTTAAATTCAGTAATTGTTCAAGTCTTACGTTATTTATTTTGCAGCAGGTCCAGAATTTTGGAGACCCATTTTTCCTGGTAATCCATGAAGGTGAGACGTTAGCTGAAATTAAAGTCCGCATACAGAAAAGGCTGCAGGTTCCTGATGAAGTGTTTGCAAAGGTAATGTACTTTCACGGGCAGCGTGCTCAACCTTAATAATTGAGGTCATGTATTCGTCTCTTCTGGCCCCCCACTTTGTCTTTATTCACTATTTATCTTACTCATTTTGGTTATTCTTCTCCAGTGGAAGTTCGCTTTCTTTTCAATGGGCCGCCCAGATTATCTCGAGGAAAGTGAGATCTTGTCTGCACGTTTTCAGGTCCCCATCTCTCCCCCTCTCTCCCATATTCTCCATCTGCGTTAAAATTATTGGGTGCTCAACTTGTGTTTAATTTCTGCTTCTCTTAAGAGGAGGGATGTTTATGGAGCTTGGGAGCAGTATCTTGGATTGGAGCATACTGACAGTGCTCCTAAGAGATCATATGCTGTCAATCAGGTACGCCTGTAGTTGATCATCAACCTTCTAAAGTATGTTTCCCTGTTTCTGATTTAACGTCTCACCCTTGGTCCTTTTCAAGTCACGTGGAATCATATTTCCTCCTAATTTTGCAGATCCGTCACACGTATGAGAGGCCAGTGAGAATCTACAATTAGGATCCGCCTCATTTTGTCGCTCCAAAACCAGTTGGTACCATTGCAAAGAAGCACTGCTGTGGGGCTTGACAATGGTGAAAGCTCCTCCCTCCCTATTCATCAGGAGCTCTAGAAAGTCTTGTCATGATATATGCCCATCGCTGAATGCTTAATCTTTTTCTTTTTTTTTTCTGTAATCTTCGCGGCGTGCTCGGTGGGAGTCGGTCACGAGCAGTGGTCTACACTTGTAATTTGCCAGAGAGAAACAATATACAAGTTTTGGGTGGGTGGGTGGGTGATGTATAGGGAGTATAGTTTGTGTCTTTCTCAGCTTATTTTCCTCTCTTTACATCTTTTCCTCTTTGATTCTTTGTGTATTAGAGACACTGAGGGAGGCTCCTTTCTTCCCCTCTGCCCGAGCCCGAGATTGGGAGGGTCTCACATCCTCTTCAGTTCGACGGAAGGGCTTTGGGGCCTGCTTGCTTCCCTTGCGGTCCCGGGATTTGTCGGTCTCGAGCTGTGGTGGTCGTAGTGATTCCTACCGCATGGTTTTCTCCTCGTCCTTTCTTGCTGCTCTCTGTTGAATTTTAGTAGTTTTGGCCTTCACCGCGAGTAGGCATTTTTGTTGAGATCTTTCCTTAAATTCAGTATATATATGTATCAGTTCAAGGATTCGTGGTGACTTGAGTTAAACTTACAGTTATTAGGCTCAGAGAACCGGTCGGTCTATCTGGCCGGAAGCTACGTCCTGCTTCTTTTTAACCGATGGCGCAATTTTCTCCTTACGGGCGGTATGCGGTGTCATGATTAAGAACGTCTGGACAGGGACAAGTCAACAGACTCTTCCGTGGCATCCTTTGTTCTCTATAGTGGAGTTGGGCTGAATGGTAAGCAGTTCGGTGCTGTTTAAGGAGGTCTTGATCTTAAGACCTTGTGTATATAGAGATATTTCTTAGGAGCTTTACTTGCTATGTCAAGCTTGCGATATGGGGTGACTAACAAATTAATTAAGTATGGTTTGGATACTGCGGTCGGCAATAAAAAAAAATTGTAAGTATATCACACAGATTGAATAATCGCGTATAAACGCCTTCGATGAAGAAGAAAATAACTTACAAAAAGAGAGAATAGAAGGAAGATAGTTATGTTTAAAGATATCACGACGTCTCTCTCTGTTTTTTATGTTTAAGAAAATGGTATGGTAGGATTAAAGTGCTCGAAATAAAAGAGATTGAGAATACGATTGGAAACGAAAAAAATCTATGGACGGCAAAGTTGAAAATCTTAGAAGTCAAGGGTAAAGCTGTCTTTTCAATCACAAGAAACAAAAATAAAATTTTTAAAAAAAGAATCACTGAACCTGAAACGTCGCGCAGGCGAGAATAGCCGCATGCCTCTCCCCAATCTCTTATTGTCCAGAGAGGACAGTGGCTCCCAACTAACTAACTGAGATGGCGTGGCCTGCAGGGCTGAGCTTCGTGTATTATTAATTAATTAATAATTAATAATTTATTATAAATTAATTTATAATAATAATTAAATTTATAATTTTTTAATTATTAAAGTAAAAATAATTGGATGTCGCCAACCTAATATCTCTCCGTACAAGTTATATATACATCACCTGCAAGTCTGGACTCGTTCAACCAGCCCAGTGAGGGCCGATGTGAGACCAGCTGTGCAAAAATACCATCTTACCCTCTTGGGACTCTTATCTTTCCATTAATTAAGACACTTTATTCAAATTAAACAAATAAAAACATTCTCTTAACTTCAATTTAATGAATTTCAGATTCAGCCTTGTATTTAGATATATGGAGGATTCTTGTAAATTTATGTTAAAAAGTTAATATTATCGTTAAAAAATATATATTTAAATATCAAATAAATTTATCATCCACTCCCTCCGTCGTCATTCACGAACAAAGTGCTGATGGAATGACAATTTTGTCTCTCCTCTACACCGTGAGAGCATTTTTGTCTTTTCAACTCTTTCATCACAGCCATCAACCTTCCGTTGAGGATTCTGGATGAGGAACCCTAATGGTGGTGGTAGATGATAAAGAGAATTGAAAGTTCGTGCCTACCTTGGCAAAAAGATGAATTGCATTGTAGAAAGTGAAAAACAGACTTCGTGAATATCTTCTAAGCTATTGTGGTCGGAAGCGGAACTGAGTTCTTACTTGATGCACGTATTGCTTTGCTCCAATCAGCTTATTGGGTGGGTGTTTAATCTCACGTAAGTCTTCTGGTTCATTTCTTCATAATTCCCACCGTCTCGACTGGGCATCGGTGATTTTGATGATTGAAATGCAAAATGTGAAATTTTATCTTGAAGTACTTTAATTTATGCAATTTCCTGCCCATGAAATTTTATAAAGATGTGCAGGTGGGTGGATATCGTAATCAAATCCGACGCGGAAATATGTTTACTTCTTCTATCTGTTTCTCCCCGTTTTCCCTCTGTTTCTTTTTAGAAATGAAGCAGAGTGAGAAATTCGCGTTGTAGGCTTGGTTGAGCCTGAAATTTGCTGCTATGGAGTATAAAGTGGCAGAGAAAAGGGATTAACATGGTAAAGTTATGTTTTTTTAATGTCTGAATCGATGGGTTGCTGATGGGGTGCCTTTGCCTTTGAAAATGGGAGTCTCTGCTAGTCATGTTTGTTCTGAAGTTCTGAATAATAACAAGTTCTGCGACTTCTCTGTGGTCGTTCTTGCCTTTTTCTTTGAACATAATAGACAGCCTTGTTGGTGCTACTTCTTTTGAGCGGCAACAATGTCACCCCTACTATCTATGCCCAGTTAAAACTTCTCGGACTATCTGTTCAGGTGGCTGGAAGCTTGGTACTGAAGCAGCAGCAGTTTTTGGAATCAGATTAGGACAATTTAGAGGATACGAACATTATGGACCGTTTTGATGGTCCTGCAGATCTCATGATAGTCACTGATCTTGACTTTACTATGGTAATGTTCTACTGCTTTGTGTCGGTACTTCTTTTTTTTTTTTTAACTTTCTTAAGTATTGTTCTTTTATGTTTCTCCGTCTGCAATTGGTTAGCTGCTTTACAATGTTGCAGGTAGATCATGATGATCCTGAGAACTTGTCTCTTCTGAGGTTCAATGCACTTTGGGAAGCTTACTACCGCAACAATTCCCTCCTTGTCTATTCCACCGGAAGGTCCCCTACGATTTATGAGCAGTTGAGGAAGGAAAAGCCCATGGTATCCCCTGATATTACTATAATGTCCGTGGGAACTGAGATTATATATGGAGAATCAATGACTCCAGATGATGAGTGGAAGCAGTATCTAAATCAGAAGTGGGACCGAGACATTGTTTCTGAAGAAACTGCTAGGTTCCCTCAACTAACTCCCCAAGTATGTAATTTTACTAGATTGACATTATGATCCATTTTCCTTATATGAGAGTCCACTATCCATGATATACACTAGTGATGCACATTCCAACAAGCTGTAGGATTTACTGATATGTGTCACTTCAGCATGTTTCAGGAAATAGGACCTTTAATGTATTCTCTATCACCATGCCATGTTATTTCAATAGTCTCATCTGCTTTTATATAGTACAAATTGCAGAGAAGGATGAGCATTTACACTCCAGGATTGAGGATTACTTTTCTGCTGCATTATACTAGCTATATATATGGCTTTTCTAATGCAAGGCTGATCACTGCAGTTTATTTATCGTTTAACAATTTTATTCTCATCTATGTGTCTCTTGCTGGAAACCTGAATCCCGTTATGTGCAATTCAGTCGGAAACTGAACAACGGCCTCACAAGGTCAGCTTTTTTGTGGCAAAAGATAATGCCTCCAAAGTGATCGATGATCTCTCACGATGTTTAGAGAAAAGAGGGGTATGTCTGTTCATTTAAAATAATTGTTGCCTCCTGATCTTGGTTTTGGTCTGTAAGATTTCCTGTTCTTTGAAGAGCAGTTAGATGTGAAAATATTATACAGCAATGGCATAGCTTTAGACGTTCTCCCTCGAGGTGCAGGCAAAGGACAGGCTTTGGCTTATTTAAGGGACAAATTGAAAGCCAGGAGAAGGTTGCCTTTGAAGACTCTTGTTTGTGGCGATTCAGGAAATGATACTGAACTGTTCACCGTGCCTTCGGTGTATGGTGTGATGGTATGTGGTTGTAGTTCAGGTAGAAATTTCCATAATTTCCCATCATACTTGAGCTGTGTCAAAAATGAAGTTTAGGGGTCTGTTTTTGGTTCTTTCTGACAACCAAAAATTTGGCAATAAAAGAGGGAAAATGATTTGTTTTTTTCCAATCAATATCATCTGAAAATATTACGTTCTGGAAAATTCTTGTCGATAAAGTCAATATTGATGGGAAGTCTCCAAACTCCTTGAATGTGCAGGTCAGCAATGCACAGGAAGAATTGCTGCAGTGGTACGAAGCAAATGCCAAGAATAATCCTAATATCATCCATGCAAATGAGAGATGTGCTTCAGGGATCATACAAGCCATCGGTATTTTCGGCCTAGGTCCAAATGTTTCACCGAGAAATATCACTGACTTTCAGAAGTTTAGGCTTGAAATGTCCAATCCTGAGCATGAAGTGGTGAAGTTTTACTTATTTTATGAGAGATGGCGGAGGGCAGAAGTTGAGAGGTCCAGCCTTGATGACTTGAGATTCGATTTTGTGAGTTTGAATGACAGTGGTCTCCATTCCATCATTATTTCTAATTGTTAAGAGTCTCGACTTGGCTCATTTTTGGGGGATCATCTCGTAAGATTTTCCTTCCAATACTTGTCCAAGATTTGTTGCTTTTGGTTCTTTAGGATGCGTCTTGTTGATAAATGTCTAACCAACTGGAAATAAAGATTGCAACATTGGAACACAAGTTTTATTGCATCTGTTACTTCTGCTTGCAGTATTCACCGGGAGTTTCTGTTCATCCCTCGGGATCTGACCGATCCTTTTCCCAATGCATAGACGAGATGAGTGCGTTCCATGGAGACAGGCAGGGAAAAGGTTTTCAAGTCTGGGTGGATCGAGTCTCCTCTTCTCAGATCGGTTCAGAACTTTGGTTGGTCAAATTTGATAAATGGGAATCATCAGCTGGTGAGTACGTAAAGCAATGGTCTCAGGTTCACAGTTTCTTAATTGACTTCATATGAGCAGTTTGATCACAGAACAAGCTGATATCTGACTCGATTCTTATAGGGGAAGAACATCGAGGTTGCCTAACTACAGCATTGCTTACTTCAAAGGTATGACCAAACGTGTTTTCTGCATACATTCCATCGATGCTGGTGATGAAGTATCAGAATTTCGTGAAGTAGTTAGGGTGACTATCTGTCGGGTTAATTTCAGCATCCGAAGCTTCTGACTCATTTCCAGTGGATCCACATGCATCAGACCTGGATTGATGGATCGGGCACGACAGACAGTATAGCATGGTTGTTCTAGTCTTACTGAATCGTTCGTGAGAATCTCAAACTTTCATGATTACAATTATAAGTTGAATGTTTGTGCTCTCTTCACTCTATTACCATTGGAGACGACAGCACAGTGCAGAAACAGTGACGACAGTTATAAGTTGAATACGCACTGGCTTTGTCTCAAGCCCGAGCCTGGGCTGAATGGGAATACTGAAGTAATCCCGGGTGAGTCGAGCGTGATTTGATAATTTTTGGAATTGCAGTTACAGAGTTTATAATTCCTCGTACATAGACAGGAATGAGCTCAAGTCGATTAGTGAGGACTCATGAATTCTAGATATCAGATAATTTATACCAAAAAAAAAAGTCTAAAATTATAGTTAGATCATACCCAGGATTACATTCCCTTGCAATTCCTCCGAAAATGTGCATTCTTTCGTCTAATTTGGATTCCAACTCGCATGATCATATAAGATTTCGACTGTTGGGGTGATATAACAAGAAGCGATCACAGGTTAGCTGGATGATCTTGCAGCCACACCGACAACTTCCATACCTGTGTTGCCTTGTTGGCTAGATGATGAGCCCAAATCCATCGACCCAGAACGAGAAATGGATTTATGAAAGGGCCACAACTACTAAGATGCTTGAGCCCGGAGGATCTCGGGTGAATGCAGGGGACCAGGCAAGCTTCTGTCATTAGACACCAAGAACGGAGGAATACTCGAGTACATCATCAGATTAAACTTTAGCTCATCTCCTATGAAAATGCTTTGCATCTCGATTAATGAGGTCCATCCATAAGGATCACATAAACCCATTACTTACACAGAGTCAAAAAGGCTCATTGCAATGAGGAACATTCACTCTATATGTCCCACTTGAGAAAAGATCTCTCTACGAACAATTCTTCTATACATACAGAGAGCAAAAAGAAGAGCAACGGACAAAACGAAATGATTGAAGTTGAACCTGATCGGTGAATTTTCTTGAGCATTTGATTCAGCTCATTCCTCATGGTGGTCGATAGACATTCACGGCCCAAAGATGCAGAGTAACCTGTCAACAGAAAACCAGCATACGTTGGACCAACCCTGCTGCCAAGATAAAGCAAAAATGAGTGGACACTACATTGTTTTCAGAACCAAACTGCATTGAACTGACTGATATGTGCATTTATGTCTGAAAGAGTGAACTTTACAGGTTCCATACGGCTGAGCAAGCAGTCAGGTCTGGTTTTACTAAGCTATGGTTGAAAAACATCATAAAAATGCTATCTATCGGTATATATATATATATATATATATATTTTGAGTAGTGCTATCTATCGGTATCTATTGGTTTCATCAACCTAACCTCAAAAGGAGTAATCCTTCAAATCGGCTTTTGAGTCCTCTAAGTCCATATCGGTCAAGCACTCTTCTGCAGTGAGAGGAGGGAGATTGCGAGTCTTTCTCTTGAGATTATGCTTGTGCCACTCACTCTTGAAATGTTCCCTATATTGCTTTGAGTCACCCACCACTGCATTGCATGTGCTGCACTTGTTCTGTTTTACCTCGCCTTCGGTGCTGCTTCCCTTTCCAGAAGAAGAGATGGTCTGTTTTCGCATCTTCTCTCGCAGCTTCAGCACAGATTCATCAGACTCAGGAATCCGTGGTGTGGCTTCTTCATGTTCATCATAGCAGTCTACTTGGGTGTCTCCCTCTATATGTACAGAATATGCGAGAACCTCCACTCTACCCTGCAGATTTCTCATTATAGCTTCGCAGTCTCGGTAGAAACCTGGTTCTATTTCACATATCTGCATGAGAGAACATTAGAAAACATAGTCACTGCATGATAAAACATCAGTTTTAACATGTTAAATACAAAGCTTATAACCAAGTAGGCATTTCACTCAAAATTCAGTCCCACAGGAATTGATGAGTTTGCCCAAACCCTAAGGAAATGGTATCTTCAAATCTAAACATTATCACGTGCAACAGACTAGCAGAAAACAGCCCATTGAAATTTTAAATATGAAGCATTCAGAGTAGAATATCCTATAATTCTATCAGGTCAGAGAAGGCCAGAAGTACACAACAGCAAATTAACTTGAAATGATTCTCCTAGTAATGATATTGAAGTTGATGCAAAGCAAAAGACTATACATAGATTAATTCAATTGCAGCTGTTTCATGACCACATACCAAATCTTATTAGAGACATCAAATCCAAAAAAAAGTTAAGAAAGAAGAACTTAATCTTACAGCAGATATCTGGCTTCCATTTTCATCTTTCGAAGTAATGCTGGCTTTCCATGTATTTAGCTTTTCCAGGAGAGAAGGAAAGTTCTGATCAGCCAATGTGAATCTTAGCCTCATAGGGGCTCTCTTTATAGGGAACTGTTTCTGGAGCTCACGAATAACTTCTAATGCCTGCAAAATTTTACAACATAATGGTGAGAGACTATCATCAGACAGCTATGTAATCTGCGAACTATACTAGAAGGCAGCCTACCAGCTCCAAAATGTATGGACATAGAAATTAATACATAATAGGTCACTTGTCATTTATGAAATAGACACAATAGCACAGACAACAGTTAGTGTATCAATTTGGAAGCTAAAAATAATAACTCAAGTTACCTACCCAATCTACTTCGCAGAGAAGATTCAACATAATATTAAAGTACTAGTAGCACAATTTACATTGTTATACAGCAACAAAGTGACAGCATAAGTTTTAATGCAATTCACATAAAAATGCGCAAAATGAAATTCAAACAGCTTAAAGAAATTTCAGTTTTTCACATGCAAGGTGCACATGACATCACCTGTTTCTTTGAGTTGCTATTTGGATCCACAGCAAAATGAATTTCATGCATTAGCCGCTCAATCATGCTAATTGTATAGGGGCGTTGGGTTTCAGGATTAATGGTCCTCTGCATAATAATTGTGGCAATATCCCTAAACTGACTGGCCAATTGCATCTCCCTTTCCTTTCCAGCAACTTGCAGCTCTCCTTTCTCCAAAATCTATTGCAGTAAAAACATCAATACACACAGAAACAATGTTGCAACTGCTTCTCACTTATTATAACAAAATAAATATTTGTCTCTTGTATGGAAAACTTCAAATTAAAATCAATAACCTCCAAACAAATTTTTGTTTGATCATCAGTGCCAAATGCTTTCACCAGATCTTTTGACTTTGCCAAGACCCCCTTTGACACGTTGGAGTAAACTGTATGAGATTGCAACACTTCATCTATATCCTTCTCACTGTTTCCAAGTAAAATGAAAAGGAAGCTTAGATATATGAATAACAAGAAATCATTAGTCGGGTGTTGTAAAGACAGACTGCCAATTACAGAAAATTTGACAAATGAACCAATGTAAAGCATATTAAAGCAATCAACATTCATATTTCAGGATTTCACAAATGGCATTTCGCTGAAGCACCGACAGTGGAGCAAACATTCTGTTTTGTAAAAATCTTGAACCTAATTGGCAATCATCTTAAGACTATCAATCTACTTTGCTTAAGTTGTCGCCGTTATACCCGAAAGAACGGAATCTTTTCTTCGCAAATAGCCATATAAATTAAAAGCCTTCGTCTTTTGCAAGCATCCGCCACTTGCCTGAGTAACGAGACTTGCTAGAAACATGCAGCTTCGCCTGCGTCTCAGGGCAAGAACGTAACAATCTCCAAAAATTAACCAAATTTACTATAGAAACAGCATGATGAGAAAATTATAAATGAACTGCAATTACAACCTACGCTATATTCATACCAGCATCCAATTGAGAGAGAGAGAGAGAGAGAAGAGAATAGGAGACTTACACGCCAGAGCGCCAGGAGAGGACCTTGTTCTTATAGCAGGCAATCTCGAACCGCATCCCATGCTTTTTGAGCCGAACAACCGCAACGTTCGTAAGCCTCTTCTGCCCTATGGGCTGCACCAGCGTCTTCGACATCCCTCCGCCTCCAAACTAACTCAAACTGACCTCCCTTCGTCCACCGCCTTGCAAAGCCCTCGCACAGAGAAACACGAAAGAAGGTTTCGTAGAGAGAGTGCGTGGGTCTTCGAGCCCCAGGGCGGTGGAGCATTCATATACCAGGCTGGCTGCGGGACCGTCAAGCTGACCGTGGTGGGTCGCGGGACGGATCCGGGTTTTCAGATACCGGCCCGATCCGTCCATTTCCCATCCCACAATCTAGTGGAGGATCAAAGTGAATTGGGCTGGACCGGCCCATAATGATTTTCAGCCCAAGCCCATAAAGGTCCAAATCTTTAAAACCAAAAAAAAGGTAAAGAAAAAAAAATAGCACCGCTTTTTCCTCTCCTTCTCCAGTGTCTCCAATGCCTGAAAGTGAATAAGAACGCCGCCGATATTCGGAGGATCGGAATATCCTCCTTTACGACGGCGAGCTGCGATGCCGTACCTGCGCTATTAATGGCCGTTCCCAGAATGATACATCCATTAAAATGCAAAACTACAAGGTAGCTTGCTTCGGTCTGAGGTACGCCAAGTCTGTCCGGAGTCCTATCTCTCACAGCTACAGCAAGGAGCGTACCTCATTGAGGAGGTTTGTCTTCCTGCTTCCCTGCTCCGTTGGGAAGTTTTCTGTCACAAAGCGAGCACTTTCAGGTTATGCAGTGGAGCAGTTCTCGGACGACGAGTACGAGTGTGACTTCGAGGGGAATAAGGTCTGGTTGGTTCTGCCTTAATTGGATTCAGCTAGTTGATTATGCAATTTTGAAACTTGTCTTAATTTGGTTTGATTATATACTGTGGAATTGATCGGAGATAAGTTGTAAAGTTTGCACGGCGGATAGATTGGACAGTCCTTAGTGGCGGTTAGATTTATCGATTCCCATTAATTTTGGTTTAAATAAATAAGAGAAGTTGGGTATCTTTTTTGCATTTAATTCTGGAATTTCCCACCATTGTTGTATGGTGTACTCAATCATTTTGCCTCATTACTTAATGTACGAAAAGTTTACTGACTTATAGACCATTTCCCATGTCTCTGATTCTTATTGATCAGTGGCACGCATTTGGCTTGGAAAGGATGAGAAAACCCTGGTTCATCCTATAAAGGGTGGAATTCTAATAAAGTATTGGTATAAACTTTTATATTTTGGGGTCCTCCAAAACTTTGGATGCACAAGAAATGAGATATTTACTAGTGGTTTAACTTAACTATCCTGTAATTCAGTATGTGTGGATGTTGAAAGGAATTATATATGATTAGGTATGTAAGTTCAGTCAGTGTACTGTAAATTCCAATGAAAATGCCTTTAAAATGGGTTTACTCCATGCAGCAAACCTTTGTTGTGAACATTGACTTATATGTATAACATGACCATATTATTATAACTTTTTGACTAAAAATATTTCATCAATTGATCTTGTAGGCATCCTCTTCTGTGGCCAACATCGATGAGTGGAAATGGAAACTCAGTCTGCTTTTGCGCAATGAGAAGGACCAAGAGATTGTCTCTCGAGATAAAAGAGATCGAAGGGACTATGAGCAAATTTCCAACCTTGCCAAAAGAATGGGGCTTTACAGGTTTAGCATATGGCTCCCTTCTATTTTTCTATTGTCACTATCTGGGGTTAGATTCACCTGGCACATTGTTTATTGCTCCTGCAGTGAGATATATGGCAAGGTAGTGGTTGCTAGCAAGGTTCCTCTCCCAAATTATAGACCAGACCTAGATGACAAGCGGCCTCAAAGGGAGGTAATACTTGCACCACTGAGATTTTTTTTTTATTTTCTTATTTATGGGTGCTTGTGCCACTGATTGATGATATGAATATAGACAGATAGGGCCTCATTTATATTTCTGACATTAGAACCTTCACTGCTTAACAAGAGGCATCTTTTAGGTTGTTCTCCCTTTGAGTTTGCATAGAAGGGTAGAAGGTTTGCTCCAGGAGCATCTTGATAGAATCAATTTGGCTGCCAGGAAAGATCCTGAGAATCCAGATGCTGTGAAGACTGATCCGGTTGAGGATGTTAATTTAGATGAAAATTCTGATTCTTTCTTGGATGGCTCTGTCATGGAAAAAGTTCTCCAAAGAAGGAGCTTGCGGATGCGCAATATGCAAAGAACTTGGCAGGTGTTATGTGAAGCATGATACACCTTTTAATAATTCCATTTTTTCTCTTGTATCTGTTTACTCAAAATTCCATAATTCAATTGGTAGGAATCACCAGAAGGCAGGAAAATGATGGAGTTTCGGAAGTCTCTACCTGCCTTCAAGGAGAAGGACCAGCTACTACAAGCAATAGCAAGAAACCAGGTGTCACAGCATAATGAGCCTTCAAATCTTACCTTATCAATGGCAATTATACAATTTTCTTTCGTTTTACTTCTCTAGGTCTTAAAAATTGAACATTTTATTGGAACGCTGATATCTGAATGCTGGGAAATATTAATGCCCACGAATAGCTAGTACTAACTGCTACTTTTGTGACCTGCTCCTTATTCATTATAAGAGTAATACTAAATAAACTGGAAAAAAGAAAAGAGAGCAGTAATATTAGATGCTGTGAAGTTAGTGGAGGGCAGTGTTCTAGATAAAAGAATAGTATATTCGGCCAATCCTTTCTATGTAGCATGAAAGTTTAATTCTCTGTTTCCAATTGATTTTCTTTGGAGTAATAAATAAAGAATTCAATTAATCATGCACCAAGTAGGTGCCGAATGTCTTATGCAAAAAAGTCGGCACCTGTTGCCTATTGATTCAGAAATAACATAATTTTTTACCATGCTAGGTGATTGTCATATCTGGGGAGACAGGATGTGGTAAGACAACCCAGATTCCTCAGTATGTGTTAGAATCAGAAGTGGAATCTGGTCGTGGAGCACTCTGTAGCATAATTTGCACTCAGCCTCGGAGAATATCTGCTATGGCAGTTTCAGAAAGGGTGTCTGTAGAGAGAGGCGAGCCTCTGGGAGAAACTGTAAGACTTACCTCAGTCCAAAAGAGTCACACCTTTTCATGTTCTCTCTATAATGATTGCCACTTCTTTGTTAAGTTCTCCATTTGTTCTGTTATACAACGACAGAGATTTCTTGCTAGGTTGGATATAAAGTTCGACTAGAGGGAATGAGGGGGAAGAACACTCACCTGCTCTTCTGTACCAGTGGTATCCTTTTGCGACGACTATTGAGTGACAGGAACTTGACTGGCATAACCCATGTATTTGTTGATGAGATACATGAGCGAGGCATGAATGAAGGTGCTGATCATAAGCAATTTATTCTATAAATTTTTTCTATCTGCTATAAACTGTACTTTTCCCTTCCACAGACTTCCTATTGATTGTCTTGAAGGATCTTCTTCGTCGTCGTCGGGATTTGAGATTAATTTTGATGAGTGCTACTTTGAATGCTGAACTCTTCTCCAGCTATTTTGGAGGGGCACCAACCATCCATGTCCCGGTTAGTTATAGTCCATTCTCGGTCTCTATTTCTGATGAATTATTCTTGCTGGATATGTAGGACCTTGTTCATCTAGTAAGTTTTTAAATAGCATAAATATGTATAACAGGGCTTCACCTATCCTGTGAGAGCTCACTTCTTGGAAGATGTACTGGAAATTACTGGATACAAGTTGACCTCTTTTAATCAAATTGATGATTATGGTCAAGAGAAGCTGTGGAAAACACAGAAGCAGCTAGCTCCAAGGAAAAAGAAAAACCAGATCACGGCGCTTGTAGAGGTATAACCTGCTCAAAAAAATAATTGTTGTCCATTGGTGGGTTTCAAATTTCAAAGAACTGCCTGCCCTTATTTGAAAGCATTGAAATTTAAATTTCAAGGACGTCTATTTGTGTGATCTGTTGAAGGTAACCTATTGGATGCTTAAAATGTCAAAGCAATGTCTTATCTTGTAATTTATTTTCAGGATGCTCTCAATAAATCAACCTTTGAGAGGTATGATTCTCCTGTCCGTGATTCTTTATCATGTTGGGTACCTGACTGCCTGGGATTCAACCTTATTGAAGCAGTTTTGTGCCATATATGCCGGAAAGAGAGACCGGGTGCTGTCTTAGTTTTCATGACTGGTTGGGAGGATATTAGTTGCCTGAGAGATCAACTTAAAGCCCATCCACTCTTGGGGGATCCTAATAGGGTGCTCCTTGTAACTTGTCACGGTTCAATGGCAACATCAGAGCAGGTAATCCTACTTCTATGCTCTTCAGAGTGGTATTCACCCCATTTGAAGATTATGTACAGATTCTGTATGTTTTATTTTTATTGAATAATACTTATCATTGGCATATGTGAAATTACTCAAAAGGAGGGAAGTTTGAATATCCCTACAATATACACAATCCATCTACACCTGTTCAAATTGCCAACTGTCCTCTCTGTTGGGTTTCATCATTTCCTTCCTTTCCTATCCATCTATCAAGCTCTTGTTGATACCTATTACAGTTTTGACCTCCCATGAAGGTCTTGGTTTAGTACTACTGTAGATGGCTATATTTTGAGATCTTGACTGCACATAATGCTTTATGGGTTATATGAGAGGAACATGCTGTAGACCTCTGCAGATGATTACTTTAATTTTGGATGTCCATTCGTATTGCTGAGTCTCTGCTGATAATTCTGCAGAGACAAATTTTTGACAGACCGCCTCCTAATGTGCGTAAAATAGTTCTTGCAACCAATATGGTGGAGGCAAGTATAACAATCAATGACATAGTATTTGTAGTTGATTGTGGAAAAGCAAAGGAGACTACTTATGATGCATTGAATAATACACCTTGTCTGCTGCCTTCTTGGATATCTCAAGCATCTGCTAGACAGGTAAGTCTATTTGAATCAGCTATTCACTCAAGTTTCTTGCTTTTGGAATTGTCCTCTGAAATTTTAGTGACTCAAAATTTAACTAAGCTGGCCAAGCAGGAATTTTAGGGGTGCATAGTCAGGCGGGATCCCCTTTTTCTTTTCTTGTTCAAGTTCCAAGTGTTCTTTGGATCTAACTCGAGCGGCCAAAACATCTTTTTGGGGTCCAGAATGTAAATATTCATGCAATATATGTTTTGCCTATTATTGTCCTCTTTTCCATTTGGTCATGATACCTGATGTTAAGAATCTCAGTCCGGCTTTCTAGGTATCATGATACATGATACCTGATGTCCTCTTTGATCTGGGTGAAGTTTGGGCCCAAAAAATATGAAGCTCAAGTTTGTGTTTTGGCATAGAATTGCCATGAGAATGCCCTAAGTAGGGAACACATAATTGCTCCATGCCTTATCAACCATTGTTTCTTTTTCTGCTAGATCTTGTATGATTTTTCATTCTTCATTTAAGATGTCCTGAATATTGCTATGAATTGCAGAGAAGGGGTAGGGCTGGCCGTGTACAGTCTGGAGAATGCTACCACCTATATCCAAGATGTGTTTATGAAGCTTTTGCTGAATATCAGATTCCAGAACTTCTAAGAACTCCTTTGAACTCCCTTTGCCTGCAAATAAAGAGCTTGCAAGTTGAAAGCATAGGGGAATTCCTTTCAGCTGCTCTGCAGCCACCAGAACCCCTTGCTGTAAGTAATTTATTTGCCAACCAGATTTTCTTATGGAATTTCTTTACTATAAGTCTTCATGTCAAGTTCCTTGAGGCTTGACAATTATAATGGTAAGGAATGCAATAACCGCTTTCAGCCAATTTGTAGATTTCATGGTTTTGATGTTTGCTTCTTTGTTTCCTTTACTGCATTTTCTTTTTGAGCATTCAATAAAGAAATTTTATTGACTCTGCACCAAGAAGGTGCATGAAATCATGTACAAAGGTTAGCAGCAAGCTATACAAAAGCATGGGCATGCACATAAATCACTCCTGATCACTGAACAGTGATTGCCCTCTGTACACCCTATACACTTCGACTATACCAAAAATTTACATCCTATAGCCACTTCTCCAATACTTGAGATCATATGATTCCACTCCCTTGATCGACCATCTATTCCCCTCCTTCCAAACAAACCAAAAGATGAAAAGTGGTATCAATCTAATCAATTCCTTTACTATGTTTTTCTAAACCAATAGTCAACAAATCACTGATGTGATAGGTTTTTGCCTGGAGAATTTGTACTTACTGGTAGAAAGAATAGGTCATAAAAGCTTCATGAAATTTTTATATGATGATTGAAGTTCTACAATCCGAATTGCAAGTTTTATCTTTCTTCTTTTTGAAATTTTTATATGATGATTGAAGTTCTACAATCTGAATTGCAAGTTTTATCTTTCTTCTTTTTAAATGAAAATGGATAAGGAAAAGTGCTATGAGAAGTTCAGAGATGAGAGACTAATCCATGGTTTTATCTGGCAGTAGATGTCCTCTAGCACAATTTAAAAATTTTCTTTTTGGGTTTGGAAGCATGATTTAGATTTTGCAACACGTTGATATTCAGTTAGTATTGGAAACCAACTTTGCTGTTTTACGTATTAACTTCCAAAATGCATGACAGGTTCAAAATGCCATTGACTTTTTAAAAATGATTGGGGCCTTGGATGTGAGGGAGAATCTCACAGATCTTGGTAAGAATGCAGATGATTGAACTGCAGCATTCGTTCTACTTTGGGCTATGCCCTATCAATTTTTACCAATTTTAATTTTTCTCCCTCTTCCTTCTCTTCTAGGAAAGTATTTGTCTGTGCTGCCTGTGGATCCAAAGCTGGGGAAGATGCTGATTATGGGTGCCATTTTTCGCTGTTTTGATCCTGTTCTTACGATAGTATCGGCACTTAGTGTCAGGGACCCTTTCCTCTTGCCTCAAGATAAAAAGGATGTAAGTAACATAACCATATTGGTGATATTGTATCATTTCCTTTCTGCATTGGCATCTAACTTGGGAACCATTTATTAAGGAAAGTTTCAAATTTAGGTTGTCATTTGATGAATACCCATTTTCCCCCACAAAGCATCTCAATCTGTTTCTCTGTTTCTATGTACAAGGAAACTTCTTCTCTAATGTACCTCTCACCTCATTTTACATATTCGGAGGAGAAAACCAGTCTGCTGATGCAGCTTTGACTAAAGAACACCTGTAATTTGTGTCTGAGCCTATATATCTTAAAGTGATTATTATAATCTATTAACTCAATCTCCTATTAATTTAAACCATACACTACTAGCACAGAACTTGGAGATCCTCAAATTCGCTGTTTCTGATACCGTTCTTTATAATTTAGCTGGCAGGGACAGCAAAATCTAGATTCTCGGCAAAGGATTATAGTGATCACATGGCTCTCGTCCGTGCATATGAAGGTTGGAAAGATGCTGAAAGAGAAGGCTCAGCATATGAATACTGTTGGAGGAACTTCTTGTCTCCTCAGACCCTGCAAGCTATCCATTCTCTCAGGAATCAGTTTAGCTTCATCCTAAGGGATGCTGGGTTAGTAGATGAAGAGACAAGCATTAACAATAAACTAAGTCATAATCAGTCACTTGTGCGTGCAATCATATGTTCAGGACTCTTTCCTGGAATTGCCTCTGTTGTGGTGAGTGTGATAGACGAATTTCCACTTCAAAAGTTTATTGAAAACAAATTTGTATTCTGATGGTTCCTGTTTCCTCAATGGTTGCAGCACAGGGAGACATCAATGTCATTCAAAACAATGGATGATGGTCATGTTCTACTTTATGCGGTACGTGACAATTTTCTAGTAAGTGAATTTGGAAAATTTTGAACTTGATCTGATTAACAGGTGAATCAACTCTTACAGTGTTAAATACTTATAGAGCCTTCTTTTATCTCTCTATTTCTTTTTCTGTTTTTGTAAATTTTTGCTGAAAGCTGGTAATTTGTCTTCTGCAGAATTCTGTGAATGCACATTACCAGACAATCCCATATCCATGGCTGGTGTTTGGGGAGAAAATGAAAGTCAATACTGTCTTCTTGCGTGATTCAACTGGTGTTTCTGATTCAATATTGATTCTGTTTGGTGGTGCTCTGAACTTGGGAGTCGAGGTTATCAATTAAATTTTCTAAATGCTCCTTTTACCCTGAATTATTAGTTTTTGGGCAGTACTAATAGCTGAACCTGCCATCTTTCAGCCTGGGCATCTAAAGATGTTAGATGGGTACATTGATTTTTTCATGGATCCTCATCTGGCGGAGTGCTACTTAAAACTGGAGGAGGAACTAAATAAGCTTATTCAGAAGAAGGTATATTTTGAAATTACTCAACATCTCTATTGATGGTAAATAAGTTGTGAAGATTAACATGACATGCAATATGAATTGCACCATATCTATACCTTTTGGTTTTGCAAGCATCTCATCCCAATAGTTTTGTTGCTTATCCCAATTAAGAAGTTTATAGTTTATTTCATAACTTGAAATTGCAAAGAAACTTCTAATAAGCTAGTGTAGAGTTCTCTCTGCCTGGCTTCTTTGATATTGTTCTTGTCTTATCACAAAATATGTTGGTTTTTACTTGGAAAAAATGTAGTCTTCGTTTCTGTCTGTTTGTCTCATGTTTGATTGGATATGGGACTTGCTCAAATATTAATCAAATTAGTGGATCAAATTTTAGAATCTGTTCAGGATCATTTGATACTCATCAACCATTTTTCTTCACTTTGTTAAAGTTGGGCAACTTCATCAAGCAAGAATTCAGCTATGCTGTCTTAAATGGACTTTGCATATTTCTTATGTTTGTCTTAACCAGCATTCTTTCAGTTAGGATCCAGATTTAAACCGGTCCTAGTTACCGTCCATGACTAAATTTTGCAGTCATCTAGTCAGCCACACTTGAGCGGACCATCTAACGTTTGTGAAAACAGGGAGAAAGAACTGCAGAAGATTCAAATCCTCAGAAAACTTTTTAGCTGTTATATTTTTTGACTTCTTGTCCAAAAGAAAAACTTCGGAATTGTAATTAGACTATTGAAGCCCATTCACGGTTTCCATGGTTAAACCGTCTCTTCTGATCTTTGCTTCTTGATGCAGTAATTGTGCCTTTCTAGAGGATATGACACAGTTACCTTTAATTATGCAGCTAAACGATCCCATGTTTGATATTCACAAGGAAGCAAAGTACCTAATGCTTGCAGTACAGGAGCTGGTTTCGGGAGACCAGTGTGAGGGAAGATTCGTATTCGGTCGGGAGAGTAAGAGGCCTCTGAGTTCCACCGACAGTGACAAGTTCACCAGGGACGGGACAAACCCCAAGAGCCTCCTGCAGACTCTGATGATGCGGGCGGGCCATTCCCCTCCCAGATACAAGACCAAGCACCTCAAGTCAAACGAGTTCCGAGCGCTGGTCGAGTTCAAGGGCATTCAATTCGTGGGAAAGCCCAAGAAGAACAAGCAGCTCGCTGAGAGGGACGCTGCCATAGAGGCACTCGCTTGGCTGACTCATACCTCCGAAACTAGCACCGCCCAAGACGATGACGATGATTCTCGCCCCGATGTCACAGACAACATGCTCAAACTTCTTGGCAAGCGCAGGAGATCGAAGCGAAATCCCCGGTGATCACGGTGCAGCTATTTATTCTTCTCTCTTTTGCTTAGCGAGGTTGATCTGCTGAGTAGCCATTCATTCTATATACAGTAGGATAGGCTTGATTGCTGCAATCTCTCGGTGGCTCCATTAGCAGCATATCGATATCGTTTGTGTGTACTATTATAGGTGCTTTGAGTTGCATATTAGATTTAGAAATCCCCCCAAAAAAATAACATATGCTGTAAGGGCAAAACCGTTCCGATCATCAGAACATCAATTTGTAGCTAAGTAAATTGAAGAATTTTGAGTTAATTAAGCAAATCAAATTTGTGGATCTGTTCTGCTCTCTATGCCTTCAGAGTTCACCCAAACCCATATCTGGTTGATTTACTGCAGTCCCAACAATTCATTCACAAGTTTCGGCTCGGGCTCGAGATTGGCTACTTGCTAGGGTGAGCCTAACTGAATCTTATTGTACAGTTAAAATAGTTTTGTTAAGTTTAGTTAGTATACTTTCGAACCATAATTATTACATAGTCATTGAATCAAATTGTTTTTGAACCAATTTAATAGTTTGGTTTGGACTATTTTTAAAAAATAGTTAATAAATTAAATATAATGGGAATAAAAATCAAATAAAAATTTCATT
>CXYZ01001200.1:181759-212145 GCA_900006705.1 Sonneratia caseolaris
TAAAGATAAATTAAATATATAAGATTCATATTAATTGATAAATAAAATAATATTTAATATAAAGTAGTAGATAATATGTTATATAATAGTAAAATAACATATATAATATATTTATATTTTATATTTATTATATTTACAATATTTTAAATATTTTTTAGAAAAATAAAGTTTGATAGTTTGAATCGATCGTTTGAATTTAGTAATTAATTGTATCATTTTATTAAAAAAATTATATTATAGGATAACAATTCAATTAAAAATAATTTTTTCAATTCCATTAGTGGTTGGATCTGATTCTCTGTCCTTCTCCTCACGGGTGGCCATCCAAGGGCTCGATCTAGCATTCTTGAATTTGCACCCCCTGCTGTATGAAAGTTCATAATGTCCCATTGAGTACGGGGACCAAATTGGAAATTATCCAAAGTTCTCCTCGTCTAGCCCACTTATGTTGGCTTGGGCAGCTGGCTCAGTCCTTCGGCCTTCTAAATTCCCCCATTTCCGGCCAATCCTGGCAATTGATAGGAGAAGAAAGACTGCCTAGGAGTGGCGAGGAATGCTTGATATGCTTCTGCCCTTCTGAATCGTCGGACTGCCTAAGCGTGAGATTTCTCATCTCGGATTCTATTTGGGTTGCTGGTTTGGGAATCGCAGGCAATGTGGCACGATCTTCGTGTGCATGCTCTCAATTCCTTCGAGTTTCTGTCGGATTCCCTTTCTGTTTGGTCGCCACGTTTCTTTGTTCTGTATTGGAACTCTTGTTGATCGGTTTGTATGTTGGGGGGCTGTCAAATCGGGGTTTATTCAGAGTACACACAAACTGTTTGCTATTTTGTCGATGTGAGTGCTTGTCATAATCAATTTCCATTGTTAATCCTAAGAAATGCGAGTCTTTGTGGTTATCCCTTCTGCTTCCATTGCCCATATTATACCTTTTTGTCTCAATGGTTCAATTCTATCTAATTTCTGAGCCAACGAGCATCATGATATTGCGAGAACAGATATCAGATGCATTTGGGTGTGCTGATGTCTCCAAGGATTCTTTTTATATCTATTTTTGGCATTAAAAATGATTTCTTTATCGGTTATTTGTTTTTTGCAGGTTTGATTATAGCTAGTGCTTTGACATCTGGGCATGAGGTTTAATCCCTAACAGAAGGAATCTGCAGATTGCTGTTCTTTGATTAAACTTCTGCGGAAGTACAAGATTCTTAGTTCAGGATCCAAGATGAGTGAAGTCTCTTATTCGACCAAGCCCAGATGGAAAAAGGTGGCATATGGAGGAATGCAACCTGGGTATGATGATAATTACACTGATGAGTCCTTCCTCGAAGACATGGTCATGAATGCAAATGTTGTTAAGCGGGATATGATGAAGGTGATGCAAGATTCAATATCAATTTCTCAGTATCTAAGTATCGTTGCTTTAGTAGGAGTTGTTTGGACTTATACCCTGGATTCTACACTGGATGAGAGCTCACTCCTGCTTATCGATGTGGGACTTCTTGTGTCGGGGTTCCTGGTCCTTATTCTAACTGAAGAAATGCTCTCCCTCAACCTCCTGTTCCATTACTTCCTCAACATAGCCTTCTTTATGACGGGGTTGTACGTTCTCGCTCCAATATACAAGACACTCACAAGGTCCATAAGCTCCGATTCCATCTACTCAGTGACAGTTTCGCTGCTAATAATCCATCTCTTTTTGCATGACTACTCCCGATCGGCTGTTAGAGCTCCTGGGACATGGAAGAATCCGAGCTTGACCAGCTGCATCTCTCTGAATGCCTCCATTGTTGCTTCCGTCTTCATTGCTTCTCGCCTCCCTTCATGGAGAAGTGTATTTGCTATCATGCTCTTCTCATTGCTCGTCTTCCTCTTTGCACCATTGGTCACTTACTGCATCAGAAAGTACTCATTCCGATTGCATATCCTATTTTCTTTCATACTGATGGTTGTGAGTTTGGGTTTCGTGTACGGATTGCATAAGTTGCTTTTCGTTATGTTCTTGGTATTGCTGATATTCGTGACAATCGTGTGCCCATATTGGCTTATAAGGATCCAGGAGTACAAGTTCGAGATCAATGGACCTTGGGATGAAGCTAAGCTTTGCTTTGACATTACTGACTGATTGATGAGGAGGGAACTGCTCGATCACTTAATCGTCATCAATTGGATATGGAAGTCCTTGCCATTATCTGCATGCATGGGAACTGTTGACAGAAAGCGGACGTGACTTTATACCTTTCTGAGAAGGCTTTATTGTGCTCAAGTAGATTGCACTGGGAACTCTAGAGGTAGCTATGTTTCATGGTTATATGAAGATGTGGGCCTGTGCCTAATCTGTGGCTCAAGAAGGGTTTGAAGAATAATTCGGGACTGTACCTAAGCCGCAGCTCGAGAAGGGTGTTAGGAGTGGTACCGATGAACTGAAATCTTAGTAAGCCGGTTGAATCAGCGAAGCAGAAGGGTTCTCTTTTTTCTGGACCGAGTAAAGATAGGTGCCCACTTCTACAGGAGCAAAGAAGACAACATGCAAACGCATTGCTTAGTTTAAGCGATTGCTGTTGAGACTCTTCTTCTTGTGCATATTTCTTCTGGTGATGCCACTGATTGATGTCACTTGGTGTTCACACTTTTATGATTCAAATATACTCACCATTAAGTGATTACCAAATATAATAGTGTGAAAGAAATCAAAATTATCATCTAAGAAGTAATGTGATGATGTGATCTATTTTTGAACCGTCATATTGGCACCAACACGATCACCTTACTGTCGGTCGGGCAGCCCCTTTGAACGGGTGATTATCAGTCTTTGTCGAGTGACACCGAGAAGTTCCCCTTATTAAACTTCGGAATTCGAGATGATTGAACTGTTTCACTAAGATTTTTTTGTTTTTTGCCTTAAGATGCTGAAAGCATTTTCTCTATCTGCTAATTGCTTCGGCAATTAATAAAGCGCCGTTAGCTGCGTAGTTTAAGCAAAACTCCCTCCATGTGAAGTGAAGCTGAAGGAGCCGGTTGACCTCAACAGCCGCAACTGCAAGAGAGAGCCCACCACCGTCGCCTTACGAGACGGAAAGCCCAAAAAGCCGACAGCAATTCTACCCCCCGTCGCTTTCGCCAATACCCAGGATCCGCCTTTTGTCATTTCCCTAAAAATCATCCAGCTTTCTTCTCTGTTAATACCAGCTCTCTGCTTCTCCCGCTTCTTCACATCCCGATAATGGCGGTATCGGCCTTCAGATCTGCCACGAGGAGGGGCGGCGGTGGCGGTGGCGGTGGTGGTGGCGGTGGCGGTGGCGGTGGTGGTGGCGGTGGCGGTGGCGGCGCCTTTACTTCGTCATCGTCTGCCGGGAGGGAGCCGCCTCCCGAGAAGAAGCCAGTGCCGCCCCGGAGGTCCAGGAGCGTCAGCGCCTTCTCGAGGAGCAGCGAGGTCTTGGACTTCTCGATCAAGAGAGACAATCCCCTGTTTTGCAGTGGCGAGTCTTCCCCGCCAGAGGGCAATGAGGCTGTTTCCGTGTCCAAGAAGCTGAGCGCCGATGCTGACTGGAGCAAAATTGAGTTGAACCGGATCGGTGGAGTAAAATCAGGAGGTGGGAATCACGAAGCTGGCAGTTTTGGGGATGATAAAAGGGGGAGGCCAGCGTCGAGGAATTATTCAAATCCTTCTGGGATCGGCCGGAGTGTGTCCAGGGGGAGGGCCCGCTCTGTGTCGCAGAGGCCTGTGTCGAGGAGACATGTCATGAGCTCCGAGGTTCGATTTTCTCTTCTTCTCTGCTTTCTACTTCCAAGCGATATGCTCTGAAAAAATTGGGAAGAAGGTGACTATTGTGTTTGTTGTTATATGCAGAGTGAAGTTGACCAGGAAAGTCCTCTAAAGAACTACAGAAACAGGTCTAGCGTAAATTTAGTGAGTAGTAGTATAGAAAGTGTCAATCCAAGCCAAGTGAAAACTCTGCATACATGGTCCAGTCAACATCCAGCCGCTGAGCCATCTGCAGGTTCTGCAAATCGGGTACGAGCTCAACTAATCTATAAGAATTGATTTTCCTGACAGTTTGTAAAGGAAAATAATTTATTACTCGAATTTGTTCTGTCATGGTTGTATCCTTTTTAGTCCCATGTAGAATTTCCAAAGTGGGAAGATGGAGATGGACTCTCCGTGGGTTCTTTTTCTGAAGTTGAAGAGAAGACGATAAAGGCAGTCTGTGAACAAATGAAGGTTGAAACTTTCCTTTTTTTCTGTTTCATCTTTTCTTGTCATACGTTTTGGTATATCCCAGGGGATTTTTTTGCTAATGTTCTCTGTGATTAATAATTTGATTTTGAATATTCAGCAGTCTGTACAAGGACATCAGTTGGGAGAGCAGACCACGAGTACAGGCATATATGAAACTGTGCGATCTGAAGTGAGACAAGCAATATCTGATATTCAGAGTGATTTAGAAAGTGTATGAATTTTCAGTTTTCTGAATAGCTAAATCTAATTGCATACTTCTGTCCTGTTTGCTAAGTAATTGCTCTGTTAATTTGGCAAGTTTTGACATTAATAACCGCTATATGAAGATGTTGTAAATTGTTATTGCTGTTTATGAAGTCATAGTGCGTTCCATGCTTTAGTATACTTGCATTAGTGCAAGTCTGTTATGTATCTTCTTACCATATAGTGATGGTTATAATTGAATTGCTGTTTTTGCTGAATAACTTTCAGAATTGATTAGTTCAATAAGTAGACAAGACACAGGTTACCTTATTCCAATTGGAACTTTCTTTTGGGATGCTTTTATGACTAGGAGGTATATTTGACGAAGATATTAAGATGACCCAAACTTTAAGTTACATGCAAATGTCCCTACTCCATGATGCTGATATCATCTTGTTGGAATATTCTCTTGTGCTACGTCTTGCTGAGAGCTTCTATTTTTGTCATAAATTTTCAGGTTATTAGAAGGAACAGTTCTGCTGCCATTGTGAGCTCAGATGTTGTGGATATTCCCCCTGATCTGGTAAACCCTGGTGCTGTTGAGCTAGTTATGGACATCAGAAGTGAATATGCGAAAAAGCTTGAGCAGGTAACATTCCTTTGTTTCTAGATGTTTGTTTGATAAGTCTTGGAGTTTCATGTGTTAGACTTTCTAATTTAATCTATGATATGGCTTTACACAGTTGAAAATTTTGGAATTATAAGTGCTCTAATCTTTTGCGCATTGATTAGAGTTGGCCTGTGAGATTTGAGGCAGTCACTTAGCTTGTCGTATGGTGAAGCTGCTATTCCATGAACAAGGTCCTTGTCCAAATATAAACCTTACTGTGGGGCTGACCTCTATTTTCAGATTTGTATGGAGAGTGCTATTATAGAAGCTTAAGGAAACTCAACATGTTGTGTCCCTAACTTTTAGAGAACTCCTTAAAAAATCAAAAATTTGAAAATAATGGCTGTCCAGCTGCTGGCCCCTTCCCCATTGCACTCACTAAGTCAACTTTTACTTGAAACCTCTACTGAGTTTTAGCACAAAGTTGGGTGATTTACTGTGAGATTAGTCCCAGGAACGGGCTAGAAAATTACAAGCAGACCTTGCTGTAGAAGAGCATCGAAGTGAAGAACTGAGCAGAATACTGAAGGATCTACTTCCTGACCCTAGGGTGTCCAACTCCCAGAAGCAACGTTCTGCAAGAAGGGTAAGCCCTTTAGGAATTCAAGTCATATTTTCATGCAAAATGTACACACAATATATTTCAGGAACCTGTCTAAGAGAGTCATAATGACAATTTTAAATTAGGATCACAATTTTCACTCTCTACCGATTATTGGGTGATCTCTCCCTAGTAATTTTCTTTTTAATGTGTGATCAGGCGAGTGTTGAAAGAAGAAAGATGTCAAAGCGCTTGACAGAAGAGGCAATGGCATACTTTGACGAGTGCGTTTCCCTGTCGACTTTTGATAGTTCAGATTTCTCATCACCTGAGGACCCACCACTTAAAAGCGTAGGAGGTACCAGAACAGATGTCAGTGAGACTAAGTCAATGCTCGGAGCACATTCAACTCTGTCTGTCGCTTGTGATGTTAATCGTCACTTCTATGGTAACCAGGTCGTCTCCTCAGACTAATTAATTTTAGATCAAACACAGCAAACTTCTACCAATTGTTGGGTTTTTTTTTTCATTTTAGTTTCCCTCCACTGTTTCAGTTCTCTCTAGAAGTCTGACTTCGTAGAAACATCTAATTTCATCTCTCCTGGAGATGCGATGTGAGCTTCCATCATTAATCAAGTTTTCTCAGGCTTAGCCAAACATAGCAGTCTTCATGGCCTTGACCAAGGCTCCTAGATCACGTCAAAGATCCTTGATCGATGCTTTCTCCTCGATTGAGACTTTTTTTCCCTTGTCAGAGAATGTCAGGGACATGAAATTCGTTGCTGGTGACTTGATTACTCCATGGAAGCCAAGGACTGATAGAGTTCTAATGTAGAGATGAAATTAGATGTTTCTTCTAGTAGAAGGTTGGACATTGAGAAGGGAAAAAAAGAAGCTCAAAATTCAAGACTTGAGTCATGGCATAACAATCGTAAAGTCTGTTAGTATCATGGATTGGTTTTTTTGTGATTCATGCAAAGTGTTTTGCTGCTATATATTTGATGATGCAACGTAAGTTTTCAAACTGTAGTTGTCTTTTTTGGTTCTGAAATTTTGAAATCTCTGTTTTCCAGTCTTCCATTTTTTTTCCTTCTCTAAAGATGAAGTGTGAAGACAATATGTCAGATTGCTTTGTGCGAGACTCTTAACCATAGAAAGCAACCAAACATTTTTTTTCCCTAGTCTAAACAAAGAGATCACTGAGACAACAATTTTCAGAAGCGTATGATGTGCCCGTTATTCAGTCTATAGTTCCAAAATCAACTTTGATCATGTTTCCTCTGTGAAGAATATGAATGAAGCTTTAACTTCTTAACTGAGAAAGGCAGCATTTGCAGGATATATGCGAAGCTGATCAGATCAAGCTTAGCTCTGAACAACCAACTCTTCGAACAGCTGACCATAACTGCCAGAACTCTGATCCAGGCAGCTCAAGCAGCACAAACGTAGAAGGCCAAAAATGCCTGTTTTCCTTCTCAGGCAGGCCGAGTTCATACTCCAATCTCCAGCAAGACATCAGAAAGTACATCAAGAACCTAGAGACCAACCCTGCAAGAGCCAAGGATGTCCATGGGAGTTCGAGCACTAGCCAGTATGACGCCGGTGCGTACCATATACAGGCCTCAGTGCAGAGCCTGCGGTTTGACAGGGTGAGACATAAGAGTCAAGTGGAGTCGGGAGGCTTGCTTCTCTGCGGTGGGGGTGTTGATTCGATGTCGCTCTCTCCCTTTGGTTCCATTATCTGAGAAATTTTGTGGGCATGTTCTAGGAGAGTGCATGCTGAAAATCGCCTTCACATACAAGCAGCAAAGTGAAGAAACATGATACACGTTCGACACATCTCATGTTTTATGTATTTGTAATTAGGTACACTTAAAAGAGCATCATGAGCTAATTTATAATGCATTCAACCTTTCTCGAGTGTTGCTACTTCCTGTGATCTTCACAAGGCTGAACTGCCCATCAACCTCTTGAGTATTTTTATGGAGCACCTCTTAACGGAATCCAGCTTCAGTTGATCTCGGAGACGTCCTAAACCTCCCTGAACGAACTATCAATCGGAAACAAGAAGATGTGAAAGGAATGGCTGTATTCAAGTCGATGCTGAGGATGGACTTAGCTATGCGACACAGGTAACTCAGATCTGTCCCTGCTTATAACCGACTAAACGACCAACTCAACACACTCTTTGGACAATTAGAACTGGGATTATCTCGGGAATTTATCCGAAATGACCCAAATATGATTCTGAAAACTCGAGTTTTCATTTGCTTGAATCAGCCACTGATGAATGCAAGCGCCTAATGAAGTTAATACCACACAAGTACATAGACAGGAACTTCCAAAAGAAATAGAGCGGCAGCTGTCTCTCCAACTGAGGAGCCCAACGCTCTTGACTCTGATTGAATGAATCAAGATCGAGTGGATAATATTACGTGACAGGATAAAACAGTTGACCGACCAAAGCATGTGAAAAGCTGAGTAACCGACGAGAGAGGCGGCGGCCGGCGGCCAAGGTTGTCTCCATTTTACAACCCTTGCATTTCCGGAACTCAGTATATGCCGTGCAGCCTCCCACTAAGCTTCTGCCGTCATATACGAAACACACACACACACACAATTGCACCCTCATGTGTTCGACCGGCGCTTCCTACAGCTCGGGTTCACTTGAGCCATCGGAGGGATTCCCTGTTGATTCCTGAAGACGTTTTCTGGGTCAATGATCGTCTTTGCCCTGACCAGCCTCTCATAGTTCCCCAGGAAGTACTTCTCTCCCCAACTCCTCGCCACCTCCACGTCGCCGCCGTCCTCGCACTCGTCGCCAGTGATGCCGCCGTGGCTGAGCTTCGGCCCCATCACTCCGAGGTCGAGGTCGATGTAGTTGATGTAGGCGGCCCGAGGGGCACCCGAGACGTAGGGCGCCATGGACTCATAGAACTCTCTGATCCAGCTGATGTAGCGCCCGCTCTCGCTGCTGCCTTCGTCCTCGTCGTGCCACTCAACCAGGTACTGGATGTGGAAGAGGTTGCCTTTCCGGTGGGGGAATGCAATGGATTCACTGCCGATGTTGGCCATGACTCCTCCATATGGGTCTAATATGACGTAGCCCTTCGGCTCCCGCTCGAGCGTGTCAATGGCCGAGTTGATGCCGTCGACAGGGATCGTGGATCGCACGTAGTCGGACTTTGCCTTGAAGTACAGTTTGTCGGGTGAGGACCTGTTCTTGAGATCCGAAACCGAGCTTCCATCGTCGAGCCCGGAGAAGAAGAGGATCGACTCGATCCAGCTCATCTCCTGGCAGTCCTGCTCTCCCACAGCCAGCTCGGGGAACTCCCGGTTCAGGATTGACACGGCTCGGCTTCTATGACCGAGGAAGAAACCCTTGAAGGTGGCCGATATCCCCGGCACGCCGCCGGCCTCGGGAAGGCCAGCACCAATGAAAGCTGATAAGTAGAAGTCATCATCTAAGCCGGGAGCAACGTGCTGCCACTTGTTCACCAGCTCTGCCACGGTTCTCTTCCCGCCTTCAGCCGTTCCCCTCCTGGAGACGATGAAACCGGTCACCTTCTCTGGGACCCTCAAGAGTTTGATCTTCCAAGCGTAAACTATTCCCCAGATGCCGCCTCCACCGCCCCGGATGGCCCAGAAGACGTCCTCTCCCATAGACCTCCGGTCCAACAACCGCCCGCTCGAGTCCACCAGCAGTGCATCCTCCACATTATCGGCAGCCAGCCCATACTTCCGGGACAGCAAGCCGAACCCGCCACCGCCGATGTGGCCGCCGACACCGACTGTCGGGCAGGACCCGGCAGGGAAGCCATGAAGTCGGCTAGCTTCCGCAATGGCAGAGTAAGTCTCGCCGAGGGTGGCTCCGCCTTCAACCCATGCGGTCTCAGCCTGCAAGTCCACCTCGACCTTGTTGAGGTTCATCACTTCAATGATGACGAACAGAGCTCCATCAGTGGCAACCGAGGAGGTCCCCTCGTAGCTGTGGCCGCCGCACCTCACTTTCATCTCCCACTGGCCTTGCCTACAGCAGCTCACGGTGCTTACCAGCTGGTTCATGTTCTCCGGGAGGATTATGGCCACCGGCTTTGGTACGGACGGCCCCCAGAATCGTAAATTATGGATAGAAAACTTGAGCAGGTGATAGTACGTAGCCGACGACTCATCATCCGTGACGTTAGAGAACGTGGTAAAGTTGCTGACGCCTTGATCAGCCAAGCACGAGCTGAGCTGGTGTATGGTGTCGGAACTGCTGCTGCCACTGCATGTTAGAGAAGCCATGCAGAGGGAGATAAGGAGGAGGGAGAGTCGGCCATGGCCGCTGCTGCTTATGGTCATCGGCGATGCTGGTAGGAGAGTTGCAGGTGGCTCGGGTTAGGGGCAGAGAGGAGAGATCACAGGAGGAGCTTTTAAAATCAATGGTGATGGTGGCGGTAAAAAGAGGAGAATCATGCGGCTGAGATTAGGACAAATGAATAGAGGAGAGACGATGAGGACGCCATGGATGAAGCTTAGATTAGCTATACGTGTTGCCGGCCATTGATTAATTTTTCATGTATATACTTCATATATTTATGTAGGTGAAGACAACGATATAACCGTATAGACTAGATTCCAATTAATGAGCTAGTGATCTGTACTTCCAGCGGGTGGACTTTACCTATTGCATAAAAGGTCTGAAATCCATACTGAAAACATCCATACTGTCTATCTTTCCCTCGAGTAAAGCTTTAGATTCGAGTTTTTTGAATGGACAAGTTTACCATTAGTGGACTGACTAAAGTCGAACCTGTCCTTTTATGTTTATGGTTATAATGCATGCATACCGGAAAAACGGCTACTGAAAGCACCTGTGTTCGAGAGTGAGAATTAATCTCGATCAACAGGCTAGATCGACTGGGTGGAAGGAAAACAGGAGGAAAAGTGTCTTGGATAGATGCCATGGGATGGCGGAGTGGAAGAATGTGACTTGGCATGGTTCTGTGGATTCCTTCCCTCATCCCCCATAGGGAGATTACATGTATGAACAGTTAGTCCAATATCTTAATTTCTTTTTTTTTTTAGTGAACACATCGGTATGGGCACGCAAAGTTAATAAAATAAATCAAACGATACAGTGACGGAATACGAAAGCTCCCGCAGTGTCAGCAAGAAGTGACATGTGAAGATCATCAGGAAAATGTCCAAGCATAGTAAAATTACTAAATCCCATTTGAAAGTAACGTGTTCTGGGCTGATGCAAGATCAAGGGCAGGTTTATGGTCAGATTGGGGGCAACACAGGCCAAATAACAGTCAAGATCCGCTTGCTACTTTTACAGTTGGTAACCATCATGGTCAGATGATGTTGTTTGGTTGTGGGCTTCTTCCGGACGAGTCGGAGGCTTCATCAATGTGATTGTTCTCCGGACACGGCTATCAGCCTCCATGGAGTGCAGTAAGCTCATTCTTTTAACCGCCATGTGAATCAGCGGATAACAGTCCCAGTTGCTTCTTGAACCAGTTTGAACGGGTGCCTTGGAGTGGTCATTAGGAAACGAAACCGGAGCTAATTCTCAGGGTCGCAAAATACAAACATGATCACAAGGCATTTATAGTCGCTTTAGTTGTTTTTGAAATGAAAGCGAGTTACAGCTACCAGATGTTTGAATTCTTGGTTAAACTCTGCGGACATATATGAACAGTCTTCTCAGTAACAGATGCTCACACTCTTCCAAGTTACCTTACATTGAAGAGATGGAGAAGGAATGCCAAGTATAGGACAGGATTAAAAGAGCAAACTGCAGACTTGTTCTACAGAAACCTTGACCTTGAGTTATAATAGCCTTTGTTTGGAGGCTACCAGTTATGCCGAGGAAGGTGCAGTTGCATCAGAAACTTCTAGTGCTGCTACACAACTGCTTGAAAGAAGTCCCAGAAAGATCATTACAATAAAGAAAAATATGGCACAAGCCACTGCTCTGAGTTCTGAAGGCAGTGGATGTTATCAGGAAGATGGTGGCAACAGAAACTTCTCATGTCTTCTGAAGATCGTTCCACGTGCATTCTGCCCTTTATGGGAATCTGCAATGCCTAGCTTTTACCTCCATAACCATGGAGCTCCACTAGCTGATTGGAACCAACATAGATCAGTATCTTTTCTCCGTGATATTGCTGTACAGAGACTTATTTCATTTTTATGCTATCTGAAGCTTGAGGTTGTTCTATTTCCAGGAGTAGAGATCTTGATTCAGCAGATAGTTCTGGCATAAATTCAATAATTTCTTTCGACTTCACTCTCAACTTAGGTGTTTCTTACTTGTTTAACACTCTTGTTTCTTTTCTATACTTGTTACCACAAGACTACGGTGGAAATCCCTCTGGAGCGACAGGTGCATTTAAGTTAGCAAGAGCCACTTTGAAGCTGGTGTTTAGGTTCAACTGTCTGCTCTAGCCAACCCAGCTGCTGCGATAAATTTCGATATATGCAGATTGACAGTTGGATTTTAATGTGATCTGGCACGTTCTTCCCATATTTTAGATTTGGAAGACGTTACTTATGAAAGGTGTATTGAATACAGCGACTGGCATTGAAATTTGAAGGTTCTTACCCTTGACTACTTCACACCATTGACAACAAAGAGGTCTTCGTTACTTGCTTGGAAGTATGTTGATTGATGCCTGGTGAAAGTAATCACATTATGGCAAGTTCTGATCTCATCAAAATCTCTAATGTCGAACTTGTCTCCTTGAGCTGGTCATATGGACCCTCTTTGTGAAGAAACAATAGAGATTTGTTAACTCTTCAATGAGATGTGATCTCTGCTAAATGATTCAACTTCCAGACACGAATGAAGACTTCTCTGAGAGAAGCAGAAGTGAAATTTTGAGTTGTCAACATTCTACATCCGTAACAGCTTTAGACACCACAAGTACAGGTCTCATCTGCATTGTTTACTGTAAAGGGGTAGATGCTCCTAGAGTTTTTTAAGCTTGGAAGAATACATGAGTTGAATTAGCATCATTTGAGCATGTTTCTGCAGATGCCTTGCCAGCAGAAAGGGAGAACCTAAGTTTTGTCCTTCTAAAATCTACTGATGAAAGACATTTTTTCAATCGTATATGCCACATATGATACTTTCATTTTCTCCGACTGTCTCCTATGTAAATCTACCGATAGTGACATAAAAGACTACTTTCCTATGTATTATACAATAAACCGCTACTATAGAGTTTAGTACAGAAATTCTTAGTGAGTTCACATCACATGGAGAACTCGCAAGCATATGTTTTACCTGAAGGTGGTTGTTTCTGTACATTCATAGTCGGAGAGGAAATCTAAAATGTGACCCAAGTCACCACCATCCACCCCACTGAGATGCTGCAGGTTCAATGGCTGGAAGAATTTCGAAGGAGTCCCTCCGTTACACAACAATATGTACAATGTACTGTTCTAACAATAACTTTGACCTATGTATTGATTCGTTTCCTTTCTAATTCATAACAATCCACTGCATTTGCCCGTTGTAGTCAGGTTGGAGTGGCAGCATCCTTGGCTCTGATCCTTGAGTTTCGATGTAGGGGACATTTTCTTCAGTATGCGATGTACAACTGGTTTAAGTAAATTGTTCTGGAGGGAAGGGTTAAGCTTGAAAAGTGTGAACCTCGGAGGTTTTACCCTGAGGAGGTTCCAGAGCATCCATTTGTGCAGGAGTGCTCGAACCCTGCCTCGGTTTTCACTTCTCACAGAGGATTTCAATAGTAACACCAGGACTATGTCTGGTAGAGTAGAAGACGACTTCTGTTATATAAGCTTCCCCTGTCATCGTTTAATAGGTGTGGTCCACTTGCAGAACTGATATAACTTCTTCTATTGATCAAGAGCACATTCGATTGCCTAAAACACAAGAACTAACGAATAAATTGCAGCAAGTGGAAGACAAAATGTATTTCCTTTTTCTGTTGCGGTCCTATGTTTTATTGATGTGATCCGGAAGGAACTAAATCCTCGGCAGTCAGGGTCTACTGGGGGCGAAGAGAAGAGAGGATGACGTCCTGAAGGGAGTTGTCCCTCTGCATAGCAGCCTTGAACTCCTCGAAGGTGACTTTCCCATCGCTGTTTGCATCCATCAGGTCAAACACTTCGTCCAGCTTCCTTGGTTCTGTTATGTCTGCTGGGAGGCTCTCCTCTGGCAATGCCTGCTCATACATCAGACCAATATATGATTATCCCGAGTTTAGTTTGATGGAATCTGATAGAGTAAAACTATCCTTACTCATCTAAATTATTATGCACGCGTTTCAGATAAGATGACCAACTTGAGTGCATTAAAAGTCAGAGTTACTCATGAAGTCGGGTAAACAACTTATTCTCAGCATTGAAGCGACTTCTTCCTTGGTGATGCATCCCGACCGATCTGTATCATACATCTGCAGTGTTTTTAGTATAAATAGGAGCTAAAAAATTAGTGTTTCCATAAGATTTAAAGATCCAAAAGAGGAGAAATATCTCTAGGAAATTTAAACTGTAAAAGCAGCTTGATGAACTAGTCATCATGCGGCACCTGGAAACAGAGGCGTAAAGCATCATCACCCTGCGAGTTCTTGAGACTTGAGAAACCCCACAGAATCTCTCTCATATCGACTGTCCCATTTCGGTTGTTGTCGAACAGGTCGAAGATCCTTGGTGCCAGTGGAATGAGAGACAACATGTTCATCGCCTTCAAGACTTCCTTGAACTCTGACAAGGAAGCGTTTTCTCCATTTGTGCGTCTGTGGATTATTGACGGACATATGTTACTCTCTCAATTAAGCATACAAGAGGATGATGCTGAGAAAACGGGTGAAACTGTGGCCTGTAACATTAAACAGATTCACTCTACAATTGAATGGATTCATTCAAACAGCCAGGGACTTCGAATGAGTGCCATTTCCAACTCACATTCTTTTGAAGTTGGTCCGCAGATTCTCGAGCACTTCCTGCGAGAGGTCATGGGACCCAAGGAGGGACCTGAGCTTCTTCGTCCTCAGGAAGATGGTACTGCTCCACACACTCGCTATTGCTGCGGCACGGAGCTTTCTCCTAGCGTTAAAGCTCTGGAGCCTCGTGACAATTTCCGGGTCCATCTGTTCCTCCTTCGCCAGGTCACCAATCACCCACGGGTGATTGAGAAGCTGCATTCCAAGGCCATTGTTAAGGGGCAGTTTATCAACCAAGACGTATATATGAGAACAAATACATCTTTGTTCTGATTTTTGCAGAGTGCATACATCTCGGGCGCTTGGTCTCATGTGAGGATCAACTGAGAGGAGGCTTGAGATCAGGTCCTTTGTACACAAAGAAATTTTCTTCCAAGTCCTCTCATCAAAGCTGAACTCTCCTTGTACAGAAAGAGATTACCATTACTGGCAAGACCATTTGATCTGGAAAGCATTCCGTTAATTACATATCGTATTGACGTTATTCGATCACATTTCCTAAAACGTGCTGGACTGTAAAATGATCTTTAAGTTGTAACCCGGACAATGTTTTCTTTGGATTGGCATCATGTTCAAAGAAGAGCAGAACAATAAAAAAAAAAAAAACCAGACAACCAAACATACATTCATAATCATCTGTTGCTTTTGCTTGTTGGACTGGGCGACGAATGGTGGATACCTGAAATACAAAACGAAACATTCATCAATTTCCCACTGTTTTCCTGAAGTTTAAATCTGTTCCATAAACTCCTAAGCAAGGGTACTGGGCGAATCCCAATTCAACTGCAATATTCCCAGGAAGTACTGAAATGACAGTTAGTTGATCTTGAGACATTTGGAACAGGAAAGCTCAAGAATAATACAGCAGTAACCTTAAGATAGGATGGATAGTAACATAGTGTGTGTATTGTGAAAAAGTTTGGGGACATAAGACTTTACCCTGAGAGCAGAATGTACAGAATGACACCCAAAGAACACATATCACTCTTGGAAGTGATGGAACCCTGAGAGAGAGCTTCCTGGACACGTGGTCAATGGACCCGAAGAGACCAATAACCAGATCAAACTCCTCCACCGAGCTCAGCCCAAAATCCATGATCTTCAGTGGCGAGTCCTCCTGCTCGTTGAGGAACAGGCAGTTCTCGGACTTAAGGTCCCTGTGCACAATGCTCGCCTTATGGATTGCCTTGAGCCCCCGAGCTATCTACCTCGCCACAATACTGCTCCTTGGCCTCACAGTACTGCTTCTTGGCCACGATCCAATCAAACAGCTTCCCTCCCGAGCACAGCTCCAGGATCAGGTGGACTCCGTTACGGTCCTCACGGAAATCGTACAGCTCAATCACGTTCTCGTGTGGGGACACGTTCTCAACAATCCTCCTCATGACAAGGATCTCATTGGTCAGGAGGGCGTCAGAGATCGGGACCTTAAATGGGCCGACTCGTGGCTAATTGTCCCCCTCGTCCAAGACCAGAAGAAAAATGTCTGGCTTGTAGACAGTTGTTGAGGGCGGGTGTTTAATGGCACATGGCAAAGGGAACCACGCTGCCACACGAGGGCAGCGATTAAATGAAGAAAACATTGTGAGCTTATCAGAAGGTTGGGTACCACCGCCTATCAGTTTTAAATTTTAAGTGAAAACGGACCCGCTCTCCTATGGGTTCACAATGAGTTTAACATGGTATCAGAGCCAATGGGCTCGAACTTTGCCCGACCCGAGTCTAGGAACCCTAGCTCATGGGCAGGTGATATAAGCCCAAGTACGAAAGAAAATTGTCCGACTTGTGGTCAGCTGTCCCCCTCGTCTGAGACCGGAAGAAGAGTACCCGGCTCATAGATAGTTGTTGAGGGCGGGTGTTTAATGGCACATGGCAAAGTGAACCACGCTGCCACATGAGGGCAGCGATTAAATGAAGAAAACATTGTGAGCTTATAAGAAGGTTGGGTACCACCACCTATCAGCTTGAGCTTTTAAGCAGAAACGGGTCCGATCCCTTATGCGCTCACAATGAATTTAACAGCTTCCACATCGGGAATGACAGGGATTGTGACAATTTCTTCTTTTCCCAGTTCGGCCACGTAAGGGCTGACGGACCCGAGATCACACCGAACCGCTTGAGGGTCTTGATGGCAACCGGCTTCCGGACATTTCCGGACTTCATGATCCCCTTCCTGACCACCGAGAAGCCTCCCTGACTGAGGACATCGACCACCTCGTGGTCGCCTAGGAGTCCACCAGTAGTATCCTGTCCCATGGATGGTCGACCAAGTTTCCTCGAAAAAATGGGGAGGACACGGAATGGTGTGAAGAAGAAGATGATGATGATGAAGAAGCCGTTATGAATCTGAATGAAAAATGTTGGGGAGAAGTTGAAATTGTCGTTGGGTGTTATCATTGCTGACATTTTTTGATTAGTTTAAGGAAATATTCTTTTTTGTAGTGGAGACGCATGGAGTTCGGGAGGGGAGACAAAGGAACAAGCTGAGAGGGGACAACTGCCGAGGAAGTAGAGACATATTAGACAGAGTCAATCAGAAATCTATCCAGTGGAATTCTTGACCCTGCAACAGTCCTAAGATTTACTTGCTCGAGAAATGTTACACTTATTTTCGAATCTCAGTAAAATTTGTACTTGTTAGTGTGCAAGTCCAGCTTAGATTTGCATCGACAAAAGTCAATTACACATTTGAAAACCGGATGAGGACTAGGAGAACCGGTTAGATAAGATGATTTAATCTCATTATTTTACGCAAAATCTTTACAGCTTTAATCTCATTTTACTTTTTAAAATTACCCTCTAAATCAATTTGATTTATAATGAACTTTATAAGTTACATGGCCATTTCTATCCTTTCAAATGATATCTATATTTTTATCTTTTCACGATTCTCTTGACCAACTAAATCTACACACAAATCAAATATCTTCTCTTACGGTATTTGTTTTCTCTCGCTTCAATTCGATTTAATTTTTTGACAGGTACTGTTTGTTTTTTGAATTGAAAAGGTCTAATTTTCTCATTTTGAGTCGTTGATGTCCAACGTGCGTAACACGGTTCATTAGCCAATAAAAAGTATAACTAAAATTTGTACATGAATTTACTAACTTTTTTCCGATTTTAAGGGATGGGTCGCCTCGAGACCTTCCTTTAATCCATCCTTACTTAACCAGCAACTAACCACTCAGTCGAGAGGTCCTACTACTTCAATACCCATTCACTGGACATATGCACCCCCATATGTAATTCTTTTTTCTTATTAAATTTATGAATTTTTCTTACAACCCATTAAAAAAAAGATACAAAATTATCTCCATGGAGAAGTAACCTTTTTTTTTTCTTTTATTAGTTACCATATCTTTTATTATCGTGTCTCCATGTGATTTTGACCGTTTTATTGGCACAGAACGTGACGTTTATCGTCACCTATCAGGATTCAATGGACAAGAACATTGGGTCCGACTCATGGGTACACGGTTTCGAAAATACTTGTCTTTTTTTTTCTTATATAATATTTGTTGAGAAACTTAGGCATGTTCTGAGGGCAATTAGAACAGACAGGTTGAAGAAGACAAAGTGATACTGGCCTACAATAATATTCAAATGAGGATGATTTATTAAAAAAAAAAGGGATTATCACTTTATTTATTGAATTAATGCATTACCATCCGTTGACTAAAAGGGCTCGGCCTAGTCAATCATTGGTGTCTCCCTCCCACCAAATTCATGGTTGATGGAGTCATATGTGACTTGACCCAATTGGAACATGAATTTGTCAGTGTTTCTATTGATTTGTAAATATCGAACGGAGAATGTCTCTCCCAACCGGAGTGTGACCAACAAAGTTCATTCACCGAGACTCATTGACTCATATCTACCGACTGACCGACGGCAATTCAGGCCGGCCCGGTTAACTGGTCTGGGTTGCACAACTCGATAGTTTGAAGGCACAACATTTCCCCAGCCCGCGCATGGTACGGAAGGCATATCGGGTCTCCCGGTCTCTTAGTTTTCTTCTTATTTTTGTATCAATTGGGCTGCTGGGCATCTTGCCCGATGATTCCGCGACTCGGCACAATCGGTAATCAGCTGTCCCGATAACCCTTGGCCCAAACACGATGTTATCGAGCCAGGCTATCGATCCCGGCTAAAATTACCTGATCTACTCATGTCTAAACCACTCATGTGTGAGATCTGTATACCTGCAAAGTGCTGAATTGGCACTGGATAGGACGCAAGCAAGTGAGAATTCTGTGGCACAGAGGAGAAGAAGAGCATCGCTTCATCTTAGGACACGATAATTTTTTTAATCCGTTGGCTCCGGCGAAGCTCGTGCCGATGCACATGCCAGTCGCCATCTTCCGATTTTGGAGGAATCGTTTCCCAATTTATCAAGAAAGAAGAAATTGGATTTTATATGTAATAGCCTAGAATTGGGAACTCAGATTTGGCATTTGACCAAGACTGGCTCATTTATGAATCTCCCGCTAACGAAACAGAGACCCGAGAAGGAAGGGGAGACTTAAGAGGCGTTTAATTCCAGTAAGATCAATGTATGTTCACAGCGGATCGATCAATTAGCTTACATGAGCGTCAAACCGAATCTTGCTCGGGATCTACCGATTCAGACGGGTGTGATGCTGGACCTCGACGTTTTGCTCCTTTATACGCAACAACTTACCGTAGCTTCTTCTGAGTGATTTAAGGATGAAGGTTTCTACCTTGAAATGGATTGAAGCGGTTGAAGGACAGTGCTTTTACGTTTGTGCAGTTTTTTCTGGGGATGGAGATCTGAGGAGGGAAGAGTTTGCTTATCAGGGAGAGTGTCTGTCAATGAAATTTCAACAGCAGCACGGCAGAAATGTGAAGGTGAATCCTGCTGATGCCATGAGCAGTGAATAATAAATACCACAGCCTTCTCAAACTTCAACATGTGTGTCACAGAATTTCCACGAGACTCTGAACGAGAGAAGAGATTTGTCCTTCCTTCCGTTAGAGAGCATGGGGGATCCTGCTCAAGACATGCAGAATTTGCTCCTAGCACTGCTGCTAAAGAAGCGTTTGAAGGAACAGAAAAAGAAAAGGCTTCCGATACCTCGTGTAGGTTTTCCAGGAGATGTTAACCGATGTCGGGTCACTTGTTTTGTCAGGGATACGGTCCCTTGACTGAAGAAGAAGACTAAGAAGCTCAAGGAGGAGACCGTGATGTTCTTTGGAGTGGTGTCTGAATCTTGGTGATGCTCCAAAACTGTGCAGCTGATGACTTTTGCCTACTTCTTCCTTCTATTTCTTGTGCAGTTGTTGGCTAAGGCTTCAAACAAACGAAAATTACCGACGAAGTTGTACAGTTGTACCTCCATCGATTCCTCATAAAACTTTCATATTAGTTGAATGCCGTAATCTCATGATACTCGAACAAATGCCACCTCTGATGGTGAATGGCTGTAGTAGAGTCAGCCTTGAAAGGTTATCAGATGGATAGGCTTTGAGAAACATCTCAACAAAACGGCAGAATCAAAGCTTATTATAGTATTTCACAGCACTAGATGTATGCGCATGCCATCATAAGATGTTCCCTCTGGAAAGTGAACGACGACACAGTAGCAGTACCTAACAAGATTCCTGATTCTTCCCACTTTTAAATTCGGGCACACCCTCCTCAAGATCCTAAATTTGTAACGAACTGAACCCCTTGCCCATGTCCGGCAAGTCTCATAGAACCAAAAAGAAACGAGACCAAACTCTGAAGGAAGATCCTTAGCCATGGATCGCAAAAGGGTACATGAAAGATTGACCTTCCTTGGTCGGTACCTGTATTACTATCTTAAATTACCTCTACAAGAGGAACCTGCTGATGTCACAGGTACCACATGGAGGCATCTTGCTTCGGCAATGGGTTCACAATACAGTCTGCTGCTGCTGCTGATGCCAAATTGAAGGGAGAGCTGAACCTGAAGTCTTTGGTGCTGTCACTGAGACTAGTTGACTCAGACGGATAATCGAACACCTTGCACTGATTGAACTGAAGCTCCTTTGGCGGAAAAATAGAGTGATTCGGAGGCAGACTCTTGGTTTCTTCAGGTATGTTGATGACTCCCTGACCAAACAGGCTCTCATCCACAGCATGCTGAACTTTCTGTGATTGTTGAGGGGTCTGGGATTCCACCGGAAATTTCATACTTGAAGGACCCTTGTCCCATGGATGATCTGTGCCATAATAGGACATGAGATTGGATATAATGTCTTGCCCATCTTCAGGAAGACCAAGCCTGGAGACATCAAAGCCAGGAGCCGAGCTCAGTTGAGCAAAGGGCTGAGAGAGAACTGGTTTGATTTCATTTGCAACCTGATATTTTGGAACCCCAACAAATCTCTGTGAAGTGGAGCCATTTTTCCGAAACGGGCAGTTTAGCTGGTGATTGTTTCTCGAGGCCCTGTCCATAAAACGAAGCTGATAATCACTGTAAGGGCACTGAGGGTTCTCGCAGGAATACATCTCCTCATCAATCTTCACCACAGGTCCGTCACAGGGCTGCTTCCTCTTTGAGAATAGTTCAGAGCCAGGATTCCTCCCGATCATCTCTCCTTTGATCTGAGGAATCACTGGAGAATGGGGAGGAATCATCGTCAGCCTGTTATGTCCACCATTGAAGAGGGTCATGCTCATGTTAGGTGGCTCGGTGATCTCCTCAGAAAGAACCTTTGGTTCATCTTCAGCTACTTCTACATCATAGTCACCTGTATCTCCAATTGCAAATGACCCGTCTCTACAGCTCAATGCAGGAGGGCATCGATCTTGATATAGTTTCCGAGAGAAGGCTTCCTCCCGGGCAATGACAGCGAGCCATGTGGCACTCTCCTTAGCAGTCATCCTGTCCTGGAGGCACTTGCTCTGCCTCACAAGCTGCCGAATCTTTGCGATATCAAGGGACATGTGCTTTATGACCGCAGTGAGGACACTCACCTTCCAGGCCTTCTTGAGGTCATGGGGCTTCTTGTAGGGAGGTGGACCCTGGTCCTTCGGCAGGCCAAGCTGGGACCACCACCACTCCTTCCCTGTGGGCCACCATGGTGGAGCCACCCCCTTCTCGAGTGGGAACCGCCTCTGGGGTGGGTCACAGTGCTGCATCAGGGCTGACAGTAGAGACCCGAGGGTTGTGTCCTGTAATTCATGCAAGGTATGGTTTGATTCCACAGAGCTGCAACCCTCAGGATTCCCAGGGATGGAATTTTGACACTGATACATCGCAATCGCAGCAGGACCATTTCGGTCAAACCTGACTTTCCCCTTCCACCAGGCCCGGAGATTATCTGAGGCCCCGGTCACGGGCTTTCCCTTCTCGGGGATGATACCGTAAACAAACCCCTGCGCTTTGCAGACTTCCATCATCTTCAGCATATACTTCAAGATCCCATCATGTGCCCGTGACATCTTCTTCCTCCGAGCCTGCTCCTGGGACTGCGTCTGCTTCGTGCCGTCTGCTCCAACTCCACCTCCCTTGGAGTTGTCCTGTTCATTGAGCCGTCTCATAAGCATCCGGTCCCTCCACATCCTCCTCTCAAGTTCATCAACATCCAAATCTTCATCGCTATAATCCTCTTCCACGGCTGCCTCTAGTACAGGTTCTAAAGCCGCCTCTCCCCCAAGCGGGGTAGAGAGAAACATGATGTTGCTGCAGAGATCCATTTCCTCGAAGACACCCACAGACCAGAGCCAGACAAGTGAAATTCAGTCACTTCAGGTTGGTTTGTCTCTTGATATAAGAAGGTCTCAGATCTCAATCAACAACCTGCATGATCAACAAATGGAGGAAATTAGACCAACATATGGATAGCTCGACTCTGGAGATAGGGATTAGACAGAAAAAAGAAGCCGGGAATTCCGGTACATGAATTCTGCAGCAGCCTGATTCAATGTTATTAGCAGGTAACAAACAGATGAAAGCCATCCAATGCGATAGGCACAGAAAGAAAAGTAAAAAGGAGTGGGATAACTCGAGCAGGCAAACACCCATCAAAGCGAAATCAGCATTAATATCTACGCAACACCGACAATATTATACTACCAAGCAAGGACCATCTATGAGTGAAGACATGAGACTATGTTTACCAGCTGTAAGTAACAGACAACAATTCATGACAAGTCGTGATCAAATGAATAAAAGCGGAAAACATGAAATCACTACCCTCGTGTTCAACAAGACGAGAGAGGACAATGTATTCCAATTTGCAGAGGACAAGATTTCGAATGAATACCAATACATCAGCAGGCCTGTTGCTACAAGCGAACTGGGACAAACGAAGAAGCATACTTTCCGATGGAGTCAAAGGTTTACTTTACTTGATCAATAGCAACAGAGAAGATAAGTATCATCTGTATTAGCTACTGAAGACAGATTTATCTCTAATCAGATCTCCCGCTTCAGACACCAGCGAAGGAAAGCAGGAAGCCTGAAATCAGAAGCCCAAAGGGTACCTGAGAATTGTCCTCGTCTCCTCCTCCCCTCCTCCAGAGTTTGTAGAGCACAGAGCAGGGTAGACGAGTTATGGCTTCCTTCTCTGTCTCTGCTAAAATTTCCTCCGAGTAAACACCATAAAAGGAAAATTTCCCACGACAAAAAATTGTCACGAGCTCTTACATTCTTATTTTAGTTTATACAATTAATTATTATTTTTGAACAACTTTTCTTAAAAAAGAAGAAGAGATATTTACGCAAATAGGTTAGTTATTTTAGTTGATATTTCTTCCCATTAAAAGTTTCATTAATCCAATTTTATGAAAAAAGAAATTCTTATTAGAATGGTGTCTGATTTAGCTTGACATAAATTATAAGAAATATTATTTTTTTTAATATGAATTTAATATAAAAGAATTTATGGATGTAAGGTGACGACCAAAAAAATATACATGAACACAAAAAATAGTACAAAATTTAAATTAGAACTTTAATGGGTTAAATTATATTTTTAGTAAATTATTATTATTATATAAAAATTAATAATAAATTCTAAAAATCATCACATATCATACACCAACTTATAATTTCAAACATTTAACATATCTACTATCATATCTAATTTTGACTAATGCATTAATCCACCCTTATGCCGTACAATGTTATAAATTAAAACATTAACATATAAGATTTAAAATTATATATATCCAATTGAATTTATCAGGAATGTAACCCGTGTTACACGTGTATGTCATCTCGACATGATTAATTAGTGACATTAATTTGAACACTATCAAGATGATTATATATAATTTTCTTTGGAACATCAAATTTGAGGGAATAAACGGTTGATTTTCTAAATTAGGCGCAAATTTTAGTATTTTTAGGTTTTTATTTAGGAGTCATGATTTTTTTTTAAAAATTATTTTATAGGACTTTTAGTGGTGCTCATCACGACAACGATGGTGCGGCTGAATGCTAAAGTTCCTATCCGGTAATAATAAATATTTTTTATAATGATATTAGAAAATAAATAAATAAATAAATAGTGAAAAAAAAAGAAAAAAAAGAAGTTGAAGGCTGCGGAACCGAGGTCGGGGCGCGTACGTGCACTGCACTGCGCTGACGATGTTGTGCCAAGAACGGTCAGTGCATGCTCATCTATCTTCGGAAAGGGCCACAGCCCTTGCGAGTTGTAATTACCATTTTGTCCTCGTGCCCCCGTTACATCGAACTCTTTCGGAGAAGTATAAATAAAAATTAAAATAATAAGCTTTTTCTACCTTTTAGAACCGACACATTTTTTCCCTAAATATAACCTCAATTTAAGTTTTATAAGTAAAAAGGGTTTATGTAAGAACAAATTTCACCCATAACAGGCGCACCACCTCCGATTGGATTAGTCTTTTTATTTTATATATATATATATATATTGTGCCGCTACGTTTGGGCGTTGAAGTTGACTCAGTTCGCCGTCTGCTTACCAAAAAAAGTACGTTGCTTGCTTTTCCCTTTTTTAATTTCCTTTTTATTTTTTGCAAATTTTCAGATGACCTTGTCTAAATTAATTTTTTAATATGTGGTGGGATTATTTGCACGACAGGGCTGAGAGGAACACTCATTTTTTTAGTAGTAAATGCCAAATGCCTATGGTATTTTATTTAAAAAAATAAAAAAAATAAATATAAAATTTAATCCAGTATTATCTTTATCAATATAATATTAATAAGTAATGGTTTGACTAACTTATGTCTCCTTATGGCCCCAATCTTTGCCATCATTTTCTTTTTTAGTCACATGCATCTTCACTTTGACCCAAGTATTTATGTAAATAGGAGAAATTATATTTAAATTATATATATATGTGTGTAATTTTTTTTATTGTTGAGTTTTGATATTTGAAATTAATTAATTTATTTATTATATAATTTTATAATATATTTAAATTTTAATTGTTACCTGTTCCATCACAATCATATCGAGGTATAGCTCAAGACCATATCTGGCATTCACATACTTACATAATTTTCTAGTTGACATGACAAAAATTCACTCATGATTCATACACGTGTGACAAAATTTGATCGACTACCATGATGACATGGCATAGGTGATTGATGTATGGTGTCGGTCAGTGTGATACGCTCGCTTAAAAGTTGCAATGTAACAGTATGATATCCACGTGATGTTCACATGTTACAAATTAGGGAATAGTTCTACCATTTACTCAAGCGTACTATGGACTAAATACGTGAAAATTTAAAATGAGGTAAGAAAATGATATAATAGATATTGGAAATGCGTGACAACTATGAGACCGAGACTACTGCAATATAAATTCTTTTTTTTTTGTTAAATTATTATGTAATATAAACTCAAGCAAATGTATGAGATGGTTTGAAAAAGTAAGTAAATAGGAAATAAATAATTTTAGAATGGGTCGATATATTCCAATCAAATATTTCAAAATTTAAAAATATAAGTGAGTAAAATTAATATGAAAATTTATTTAAAAAATTATGATATTTTTTATTATTATTTTAAAATATACATGACTATGAATATTTGTTTATGACATTTGCCTTTTTTTTAACAAAATATCACAATTATGATTTAATACATCTATTTAGTATGACTTTGACAAGTGATAACTTACCAAGAGTATCGCATGTGAAAAATATGTCAAATGACGTGGACCCATACAGAGGAAGGTGTCCTAATTGACCAACAAATTCCACATTAGGTGCACTGAATGAATATATTAGTTGAGGATAATCAGCAAATTATTAGTTGAAAGCACTCGGCATCATGCACGTGCCTAATGCACTGTACGGACAGATTTCAATCCTTTGCATCTGTTTATTTTCATGACCTGTTTATTGATAGATCTGATTACTCAAGTGGGTCATCTTCTAATTCTGGCATTTTAAATTTTAGTATGGTTTAAGAAGTCAGCGTCTCCTGAGGTACAAGATCAACACACAACTAGGGATGCACAAAAAGAAATGAAGAACTGAATTGAATTAAATCAAACCTTAAAAAATCAGTTCAGGATATACTGGTTCTCATATTATGGGGTATTTTTAAAATGAAGTGGTGCAGTTAGTTAATATAATAAATTCAAATGGTTCAGTTAATCGATTTAAACTACCTAACCATATTTTTTAAAACAATATATCACAAATATTAGTTATATTTTAAAATTTTAAAAATAATTATATATATATATATGTTCTTTTACTTTTCACTTCCTTTTTTTTCAGATTATATAGGTTTAAAATGATATAGTAAAAATAGATAAAGAATAAAGAGACAATAGAGTCCCTTTTAGGGTTTTTTTATATAACATATATGCTACCAATTCATACAAAACTCATTTAAAATAGGTTCTCTAGTTTTAATGTCGCATGTTTAATTTATCTTTATTTACATTTTCTATAATTTTAATTTTTTATTTCCTTATATTTTAATACCATTTTTGTTTGGTTTATATTCAATTTATTAATTTTTTTTTGAAGAAAATCAATTTGAAAAAAAGTGATCATTTGACAACTAAGATTGAACTATATACTATATATAACTATAAAAGCCCATATGATGATGATAATGGCCATCAAAGCCCGAGGCCTCCTCTGCTCGGCCCAAATATCTCGACACATAGTCATTAAAAAAAACATTTTTAATGACTATATATCTTGCAAATAAAATTTCGATTTTCGGAAAATTTTGATTTTGATAAATCGAGCACAACGATAACAGGAAAATGGAAAGGAGAGGAAATTTATAAAAAATCAAATCCGAGACTTATTTGTTTTCAATCGGAGGAGGTCCATGTAGAGCTGGGTCGGGCCGGGCCACGTCGACATGCCCACTGGGCCCAATAAATGATATGTATGCATAGCACTTTTTTTCTATTTCTGATATAGTTCAAATACATTAGATATAGTTTACTAGCGTTATTTTTGTGTTTTAATATAAATAGTTTTTAAAAATAAAATTTAATATTCGGGCTATCAGGGGCAGCACGGCCTGATAAATCTTGGCACGGCACGCCCATAAAATGATCGAGCCACGCTGACCCGGCCCGATAAGCCTTGGCCAGGGGCGGGCCGGGAAAATTGCCAGCTCTAGGCCCATGGCTCTGAAGAAAAGACGGTAAAAAAAGACTAGCCAGTGGATTGTATATAGTTGACATCCGGCGAGCGCAGTGTCGACTGCGTCAAGCGAATTGCCTCACATAAGCACCGGCAAAATCGATTCATCGTGCGAAGCACAAAAAGACTCAAGGCTAGGCCTGAACTTCCCCTTTAGGTACAATTTCTTTTTTTTTTTAAATGGTATCCATTGCAGTAGTAAATGACTAATTTAGTGGATGATATACTATATAAATTAAGGTGTATCATTAATTCTCATATATTAAATCTTGAGAGTTTCAAACTCTAAATATTAATAATATGTATTTTATGTACATTTCAATAAAAGAATTCTGAGTACTCATCTAGAAAAAAAATTTCATTATCCACTGAAAATAATGAATGGAATATGAAGAGAGAGAATTAAAAAAAAGTAGTTTAAAGGGGAAAGTTATAAAAAGTTATGACAATTCATAAACAAGGAGAAAATAAGAGTAAACGAGCATAGTTTTAAAAATCGAATTAGGCTGGTCGATTCAACCGGTTCAATAGGGAATCAGTCACTCATCCGGTCCAATTTCTATAAAATATTTAATTGCACATTCAAATATGTCAATTCCGATTGAATTGACTGATTTCTGGTCCGACCGATGAACCCAATTAACCAATAAAAAAATCGGCCAATTTAAAATTTTTAAAAAAATAAAAACCTATTATAATACACATTTTATTTTATTAGACTTATATATATATTTTATGTTAAACTTTTGTTTAATGTAATAGTTATATAATAATTTTTATTATAAATTATATTTAAATTAGGATATTATGTAAATTTATTAATAATATTATTTATTAAATATACAGTTCAATTTATTGAATCCTGGTTTAACCCATGAATTCATACCTACACCGGTTCTTGGTTCGATCCGATTTTAAAAACGATGTGAAGGGGTATGAAAAATCTAATTTATAAGAAGTCAAACTTAATATATTTTTATTTTATATTAAGCGGAATGTTGCTGTTGAAAATTATATTTCTTCGAGAAAGTTAGAATATAGAAAACTGATTTTTATTTAAATTCGAAAATACTATTGACGTGTGTCCCACTCATATTTCATTAATTGTTTTTTTTTAAATCCAACATATTATTTGATTATAGTAAGAGAAATGTTGGTGCCTCGCACGTATGTTGTCGTCCTACTAAATGAACTTCTATTCCTTTTCCATGCACGCGAACATATAAATATGGATATGCAAGTTGAAGCCCAACAACCGAATTCGGGTAAACAACATATCGAGCAGAACAATCTAGCCGGCGGTCGATGATGACGGGCTCCACGTATGGGAAGATCGACGAGGCTGAGCAAGCGAGGCATGACGCTCGCCGGAAGTCCCGTAAGAGGATTGCGACTATCGTGATTTCTTCCATTGTCCTTGTCTGTGTTGTGGTGGCTGCCGTGGTTGGTACCAAGGCCCATGGTGGCGGCTCGGAGAAGGGCGGCGACGGAGGGGACCCCCGCCCAATGTCGACGTCAGTGAAGGCTGCGTGCGATGTGACGATGTACAAGGATTCCTGCTACAGCAGCATGTCCCAGAAAGTGAGCCCCGGCGAGGTTCTCCAGCCCCAGGAGCTGTTCAAGCTCTCGGTCGAAGTCGCCATGGAGGAACTGAGCAAGGTTGCCGACCGGTTGTCGAGTCGGATGAAAGAGCACAATGACTCGGCCGCCGCCGCCGCCCTGGACAGCTGCCGTGACCTCCTGGCGCTCGCCATGGACCACCTGAATGAATCCTACTCATCGGGCAGTCTCGACTCACCAGACAATCTCCGGACCTGGCTGAGCACGGCTGGGACTTGCCATGAGACGTGCATCGACGGGTTCGATGAGCTAGCCCTCGGGCCTCTGAAGGATACCGTGAGGGATTACCTCAAGAATTCCCAAGAGCTCACAAGCAACAGCCTTGCTATCGTCACATGGATCTCGAACATCGTTGGCTCGATCAAGCTGAGGCGGCTCATGGGGTTCGACCACCACCGCCACAGAATCAACAAAGTTCCGGTTTGGTTGAAGCCAAAGGACCGGAAGCTCATCCAGAGCTCTGCAGACCTGAGGAAGATCGCAAACGCGGTGGTGGCGAAAGACGGCTCAGCGAAGTACAAGACCATTACGGCTGCGCTCAAGGATGTTCCCGACAAGGGAAACAAGAGGTACGTGATCTACGTGAAGAAGGGAGTCTATGAGGAGAACGTTCGAGTCGAGAAGCCGAAGTGGAACGTTGTGATGGTTGGGGACGGCAAGGACAAGACGATCGTGACCGGGAAACTCAACGTCGTCGACGGGACCCCAACATTCCAATCTGCCACATTCGGTAATGATTTAAACATCGAAAATGCATAGACGTATGATCGACGACATGTAAACGGATAAAAGAGGTTTCTGTCGAACCCATAATTAGTTTAAACTAGTTTTAGTACAGTTTCTTCTAATTCTCCTGGGTAAGATGCATTTTTCAACACTTTGTGTTCTGCAGCTGTGTTTGGCAAAGGGTTTGTCGCCCGGGATATGGGATTCCGCAACACGGCAGGGCCGAGCAAGCACCAGGCGGTGGCGCTGATGTCGACGGCGGATGAGTCGGCGTTCTACCAGTGCAAGTTCGACGCTTTCCAGGATACACTGTACGCTCACTCGAACAGGCAGTTCTACCGCGAGTGCGACATATACGGGACTGTCGACTTCATCTTCGGCAACTCCGCTGTCGTCCTCCAGAACTGCAACATCCTGCCCAGGGTCCCCATGAAGGGCCAGCAGAACACGATCACGGCCCAGGGGAAGGCCGACCCGAACCAGAACACTGGCATCTCAATCCACAACTGCACCCTCTGGCCGTCGGGGGACCTCGGCGCCGTGCAGACCTTCCTGGGGAGGCCCTGGAAGAACTACTCAACCACGGTGTACATGAAGACGATGATGCATGGATTCATCGACCCAAAGGGGTGGCTTCCATGGGTCGGGAACTCGGCGCCCAACACGATCTACTACGGGGAGTGCCAGAACTTCGGGCCGGGGGCCTCGACGAAGAACCGGGTCAAGTGGAAGGGGCTGAGGACGAATATGAGCAGCAAAGAGGCTGGGAAGTTCACGGTCAAGTCATTCATCAAGGGGGCCAGTTGGATCAAGAAAGCCGATGTCAGCTACCA
>CXYZ01001200.1:219453-237734 GCA_900006705.1 Sonneratia caseolaris
TTGTAGATTATAACTAACACTAAAAATCATAGAAAATTATATTTATATTTATATTTAGAAAGTTAATCAATTTATATATTCAAATCGTACGTTTATATAACCCATTTTATAAAAACAATTATATATATAGACGAAGAATGATAACTAAATTAGAAAATAAATAATTATAAAATATTACAAGAATACATAAATCAAATCTAGAATATTCAGATAATTTAAACTATTTAATTGATATAAAAAACTAATTTTTTAATAATGATAAAATCAAATTTCCANGTCTAAAATATTACAAAAATATATAAATCAAATTTAGAATATTTGTATAATTTAAACTATCTAATTGATATAAAAAAATTAATTTTTTAATAATGATAAAATCAAATTTCCAACCTGAGGACTGAACTATTTTGGGTCATTGGGGCTCTCTGTCTCTCTGATACGATGCCTGCAATGATGCTATTCTCTTTGGCTCTCAATTGGACTCATCCATGTGTTCAAATGGCTTTGTCAAAGTTTCTAGTGGGAACTGCCCCCTATGCACATCCTTGACAACTAACTGATCATGAGTGGCACATAGAATCTGCTCCATTACCATCCCATTTTCCCACTCGACACAGAAGACATAACGCGTACCTACATATCCGACTCAGCTGTCAGAGCCTGGATCCCAAGTTTATTTGTCGAAAGAGGCTCGTGTCTGAGTGCAAAACATTGAACCAGAAGTCTATGACGCCATTCCTCATGCCTAAACTCGGCTCACAAGCTCCCGCCTACCTTCCTTTGTTGTCTCTAATTATTCCTCCTGCGCCTGCTCCTCATGATCATCCAGTTGTCAAGCCATCGTTGTTTAGCTTTGCCCTTCCAAGGATGGACCGTGAGCCATCGTTCTTCATTCTCATCGCCATATGGGGCAAGGCGTGCCCTCCAAGTTTAAACCTTGTGGGAACGGGAAGAAATAATAAAGAAACAGAAATAAGGAAGGAAAGTAAAGGAAAGATGAAAGAAATTAAGGAAAACAAATCAACTCCAAGAGTTTGTTCAGAAGAAAGGGTTCGAAAAGTGTGCAAATATTGTGATATTATGGACTCGATTCCTCTGGAGTCCAGAAGGTTAATCAAGCTAAATGAGACAATTCGGATTAAAGAGGTTAAGAGAGCCCTGTGGGATATGTCTCCATTTAAGGACCCCGGACCTGACGGTTTCCAGACATATTTCTATAGTGGGCACTCAGGTTTTTGATCTAACTTAAAGCATTTTTCAGAAGGAGGTGTCGGCCGGTATTTTGAATGAGACTTTCATTGTTTTATTCCGAAAATTCAGTCTCCAGAGACCTATTAGTTTATGTGATGTTTCCTACATATTGCCACTAAGATGATTGCTAATCGCTTGAAGGATCTGATGCCTTGTTTGGTTGTTCCTAACCAGTTTAGCTTTGTGGCCAGTTGGTATATTCAGGATAGCATCGTCATCACATAGGAGCTAGTGAAGTGGATGAGGCGTATGCGAGGCAGATGGGGTTTTATGGCAACCACAGTCTATCTGGAGACAGCATGTGATAACTTGCCCAGGGATGTTATCGAGGACACACTTAAGGCAGCCAGCATCCCAAGTAGACTCCGCATGATCCTCATGGACTGCATAACTACTCCTACAGCTGGGTACTTTGGAATGGAGAGCCCCGTATGATCCTCATGATCAGCTGAGATGTAAATCCTCCCAGAATTAGTTCTATTTTTTGTTCCTAACTGTGATCTGATAAGCAATTTAGCATTGAATTTGCTTGTTCGTTTGCTTGGGCATCTTGATATCTGAAACTTAGGTGTGGGTATTTCTGGAGATGCTGCTGGCGCTTGATTCTCCTCTGCTGCACTAATTTAACGGCTTTATTTGGGTACAATTTGCTGCAAATTTATGTTTGTATTTGACTCCAGTTGATTTTGCTGCATTCCGAGTCTCCTCAAATCAATTTTCACTGGTGCTGAGCTACGGATAATTCTTTGCTATGGAAACTTAATGATGTGGCTATCGATGAGCATTTTTGCTTCTGGGGGACCTTCATAGGATGTTTGCAAGCTCAGCATATTGTTGTCTACCCGTGCAGCTGGAGAGATTTTCGTCCTGCATATGTTTATTTCACCGAACTTGACGGAAATTGGGAAACTCAAACTGACTGGAAGAGCAGCTAGACGTGTAAGAATCCATCAAGTGCTGTTCTTGCAGACACTCTTTGTCATGTATCATAAAGTTTCTGCAGGTCTATGGTTGTTCTTCTTATGTGATGAACTCATGTAGGTGACCTTATCCAACCAAAGAAATAGTCCTTTGCTGTGAACAATTTTGGATACCATCTGATTTGCTCGAGTTAATGCACAAGGTCAGATTGTTCTGTATGATTCTTCAGCAGTATTGGGCTTATTCTAGATCCATCATATTGCACCCGCTTCACTGCTGATTTAGATTCCAAAAGGAAAAATAATTACTGGATATCCTGTAGACATTAATGGGCTTAGGAAGTGCTCATAGCTCAGATTTTACGCCTCGGGCAAGCGCATGCATCTTAACAGCTATTATCATCTTTCTTTTTCAGGTGCAGCTTATCTATACAATGTCTTTATTCTTTTGCACCTACTTTCCTTTTTTGGATAAAAGAACTACGACTCTATTAAACATTACCTGCTAGAAATGCATAGCTCAATATAGACAAGGTGGTTTCACGACAGATGTCGCTTCACTTGGTTGCTGTATGATTACTGACTTCATACCATATGATTGAAACTAACAGTCATTGCATTGGTCAGAGTTCAGTTTAGTATGGTTTTGTTTGCATATGATATTGCCTTTTGGACTTGTTGACCAGGAATCCTTTGATTTTGGGTGACCTTGAATGGTTGTTTCCCAGTCTTTTCCTTCAAATTAAATGAGGCCCCCCAACGCTGATAGTACACTTCCATATTGGAGAAGATTTCCCTAGATCTTGTCAATCATGCTGTTGCTAACAGTTCATACCATGTTCATCATCATGGGACCCGTATTAGTTGCGGTTCCAATTGATGATCCAGTTTGGACAGATTGCTTCAGACCTGATCCAAGAAACTTTTCTGGGTCTTCATTGCCCGGTGTATTTGGAGGAGCCATACGGGCATCTGAAACTGATTGAAGTAAGCAGTGCACTTGAGAGTGATCTTTCTGCTGTTTAGTCATGAGAGGTTAAATGTCCAAGTAAATATGGTTTGCTGATTTGATTCGGAATCGACCTAGAATTGGCCCAGATTTATTAATTATTGCGGTTGACGTCGCAACCGCAGCACCGCATTCGCCCCTCCTACCCCCCACAGAAGCCCCTCCTTCGTGAAGCCTCTTGGGATCACATACTTCCGATATTTCGTGAAGTACATATACCTATAATTTTTTAATTGTTAAAGTGAGAATAATATCATTGTACCAAGTTTTTTGTCTTGCTGTCAAACGGAGATATTAAAACGCTCATGTGTGTGACGTGAGTGCTGTTATCACGAATCTCTGGCGGTCTTCCTTTATTTCATCTTCAATGCATAAGCGTGACAGGCAGAGGTGAATTCCTCTTCCCAGTGGTATGCGTGATCGGAGTCACACCGATGNTCCAGTTTGGACAGATTGCTTCAGACCTGATCCAAGAAACTTTTCTGGGTCTTCATTGCCCGGTGTATTTGGAGGAGCCATACGGGCATCTGAAACTGATTGAAGTAAGCAGTGCACTTGAGAGTGATCTTTCTGCTGTTTAGTCATGAGAGGTTAAATGTCCAAGTAAATATGGTTTGCTGATTTGATTCGGAATCGACCTAGAATTGGCCCAGATTTATTAATTATTGCGGTTGACGTCGCAACCGCAGCACCGCATTCGCCCCTCCTACCCCCCACAGAAGCCCCTCCTTCGTGAAGCCTCTTGGGATCACATACTTCCGATATTTCGTGAAGTACATATACCTATAATTTTTTAATTGTTAAAGTGAGAATAATATCATTGTACCAAGTTTTTTGTCTTGCTGTCAAACGGAGATATTAAAACGCTCATGTGTGTGACGTGAGTGCTGTTATCACGAATCTCTGGCGGTCTTCCTTTATTTCATCTTCAATGCATAAGCGTGACAGGCAGAGGTGAATTCCTCTTCCCAGTGGTATGCGTGATCGGAGTCACACCGATGAGGATCCAACGTCTCCTGAATATCATGTCTGACGTCAGGCGGGTTGCGTTAACTCTGCATATTATCATTCTGATAGTAAGTATCTGAACATTTCTATAATTATCGAATCCAAATCGGCGGGATGAGAAAATGGGCGGCACGTATAGTGGTTCTACCTACAGCTTTCCCCCGGCAAAGTAAATAAAACAAGACAAAAAATCAAGATTCAAAGTGGGGGGCAAAGGCTGATGATGGCTTTGATTCAAACTCATGAGAAATAATGGTAAGTGGAGAGAAGCTAGAAAGGTTCCAGCAAGTAAATCAATTAAATTAACGAAAGAAAAAGGTGAGGTGTGTTAATTAAGAGGTGGGGTTTGTGGTGGGGGGCACAGTGACTTAACTATCATATACATGCTCATCTTTTTCTTTTCTTCTTACCTTTCTTTTCATTTTCTTTTTTTTCGGTATGACCCATCTGATGTCCATAGAGTCACTGAATCCTGACCAGTTCACATTCAAGTCGGGGTCAGTCCAACAGGGGGTGAACTTAATTTTTTTTTACTCACAGGATTCGAATATGAGATATTGTTTCAACCGACTTATATTATTTTTTATGCATCTAATTTTTATTAAGAAATTCAATTCAAATTGGAGCGGTTCAATTTGGTTCACTCATAGAACCCTAATTTAGAATGTCATTTATGGGGAAGAAATATCAAATAAATATGAATCACTCTTACATAGTTGTTGTTTTTATCATAGTTTTAAAATCGGACCAGGCTAGCCGGTTTGACCGGTTCAATAGGGAACCGGCCACTCACCTGGCCCGATTCCTATAAAATACAAAATTACATTTTCAAAGAGGTCAATTCCGGTTGAAGTGGCCGGTTTTCAGTCTAACCGGTGAAAATAATTGAACTAGTGAAAAAAATCAACTGACATAAAATTAAAAAAATATTATGGTGTATTTTATTAAATTTATATTTATATTAATAATTTTTGTTATAAATTATATTTGATATTATTTAAATTTATTAATAATATTATATTGTTTATTAAATACACAGTTCAACCCATTAAACTTTCGATCCAACCCATCAATCCATGCCTGCATCGGTTTTCGGTCTGGTCCGGTCCGATTTTAAAACTATAGTTTATATATATATATTTATATCTATCTGTGTGTGTGTGAGAGGGATTTATTTGGTCCGGAGAGAGACAGTGGGTAGTTTTCGAGAGCACTGGACAGGCGGCATCGCAATTTCTTCTCTTATACTTTTTCCCCCCAAAAAGATCAAATTTTGAAAATAACCCATGATGGTTGATCTCAATTGCTTCCCGAAATTATTCGTAATTGTAGATAATAACACCGAAGCTCACAATAACTGCTATTAAAATTTCTGGGACGGAGGCACAAATCTTAATCCTCTCCACGTTCCCTTTTAGGCTCCGCTTTCCTCATCTCTTCTCTCCTCTGTGTGCTGTCTCTGAGCCCTGAAACCGCATTGGCTGTTTCTGCTGTTAGTCGGAGGGGGAGTGTGTGTATGTATCTCTGCGTGTATTTGTTTTTGGTTTCTTGTTCCATTTGCCTAAATGCGGTGTGATATGGATTCGGAACCAAAACTGATTGGATTTCCAGATTTTTTGAATGCTTCCCTTGTACTCTCTCCCGTGTCGAAGTGCGAGCCAAGAGCAAGGGAGGAGCAGACCAGACCTTGAAGACAAGAACCCAAAAATCGTTACTTTCACTTCTGGGCAGCTCCCAGGAGAGCTAAAATCAGATGGGTACTCCCTTGTTCTCCTTTATTGCTCTTCTCCGGTTCATACAATTTTCTGGGTTGTTCGTTTCCTGGAGCTTGATCTGATGGGCATTGTTTCTTGCTTCCAGTTGGCTCTGCCAAAGCAATGAGGACATGATAGAGAGCGGGCCTGCGGAGGGCTTTCAAGATCTGGCTTAATCTTTGAGGATCTTGAGGGCTCACCTGAACGACCTGCCACCCTCTTGAATGTCTGCACAGCTCTCTTCGCTAGTAGGGTTTCCACTGCATCCTTGCCATGACTACAAAACGGGCATACAAGCTACGTATCCTTCTCCTCTTTCCGGACGTGGCACTTTGTTCTGAGAATTTGTTTCCACCATTTTTTTCTTTTTAATTGTCTTATGTCTCGTTAAAGTTACTATATTACTGGAAGTTTTTTATGTTGTGATTGATGGTTCTTGAATCCTCCTTAACCGGAGATATAATAGAGGAATTTGTAGCGCATTCTGCATCCGTGAATTGTCTCAAGATTGGGAGGAAGTCTTCGCGGGTTCTTGTTACTGGAGGGGAAGATCACAAAGTTAATCTTTGGGCCATAGGGAAACCCAATGCAATATTGGTCAGCTCCATCTTATTCCATTGCAAAGATTTATTTTCATATTGTACCATAGCGTGCAGCTGTTTGCTTCTTCTGAGTCCATTTATCCTCTAAAGCAGATGGAAGGCTTGATTGAGTCAGAGTATAGTTTTAAGTGTGGCAACTTTATGTGTTGCTACTGCTTCTTCAGAATTTCTCGTTTGCTATTCAGGATATTATGTAGGGAACATCATGGAAAGGAAAGAATACCTTTTTTCTGGCATACTGCCTTCCCTTTTGACAGTTAGTGATTGGTAGTTTTATGGTCAATCTGGAATGTCATTGTTTGATTCAGGTGTGATGTTGATGTATTAGCATTTTGGGTCATAGAATCAATTGTGGGCCTCATCAAATTGCATATGCTTTCTTCATTAGTACTCAGGCAATTAACTGGGTGTTATGCTGTCATTCCAGAGCTTGTCAGGGCATACTAGTGGTATTGACTCAGTCAGTTTTGATTCGTCTGAAGTATTGGTAGCTGCAGGAGCTGCAAGTGGTACAATCAAGCTTTGGGATTTAGAGGAGGCAAAGAGTATGCTCATGAAGTCACTGGTTGCTCATCAATAATCTCTCTAGTTAAAGCACTGACCTGACATTATGACATGTAAATTGGCCTTATTGCTCTTTGCAGTTGTTCGTACTCTGACTGGTCATAGATCTAATTGTATATCTGTGGACTTCCATCCGTTTGGTGAATTCTTTGCATCGGGCTCTTTGGACACGAATCTGAAAATATGGGATATCCGGAAGAAAGGCTGTATCCATACATACAAGGGTCACTCTCGAGGAGTGAATACAATCAGGTTCACCCCAGATGGCCGTTGGGTTGTATCAGGTGGAGAGGACAACAGTGTGAAGGTTAGACATTTTTTAATTTTCTACCATGTTATTGGACGTAGTGAGAATGAATACATTGGATGTCCTTATGGCCTTTCTTCTTGTTAGAAGTTAATGTATGCTAGTCTGTTTCTGTAACATTTCTCTAGGATTCCATTTCTGTGTTCTTGATTAGGTAGATTGCAGCTTAGAAACCGTTTTACAAACACAGACCAAACTTTATGTGGTTGTTGTCACCTCTTCTTTATCTTTAAGAAGCATGAAAAAAGGAAGTCTATTGATATCCCCCAGTTTTTTTTTTACAACCAAACAGACCTAAATGAACCTGCTTTTAGCCAATTACTATGTACAAATAAGCTTTCTTCCGCTAGTCTGTTTGCTTGCTTGAATGAGTTACAAACTGGTTAAGGGTATCTGTCTGATGAGTAATAATATGCATACAATTCTAATAGCTGTGGGATCTAACCGCGGGGAAGCTATTGCATGATTTTAAGTGCCACGAGGGTCAGATTCAGTGCATTGACTTTCATCCCCATGAGTTTTTGCTGGCGACAGGTCAGTTGTGAATTTCATGTATTGCTACTTCTCTTGGTATATATGTTAGTGGTTTCAAGCTGATATGAACTTTGCCATTTGAGTATAATTTAATTGTTAGTGCTAGTGTATATCTTCTCATAATTTGAATGGCATAGGTATTTTTGGATTATCTCTATTAATGTGAACAAAACAGTAAGGAATTTGAAACCCCATAAAGGAAAAGGCCACATTGACAGCTTCTTGTCACAGGAGTCAATTGGATCTCTCTTTCTGTATATTCTAAAGGATATCATCATTTTTAGGCCTATCAGTTCTCATTATACTGTATTGTTTCAGTTAGTTGTCTGAGCCTGTGCAGGTTCATCTGATCGGACTGTAAAATTTTGGGACCTTGAGACTTTTGAGCTCATTGGTTCTGCTGGACCTGAGGTAAAATATGTTCCCTGACACAGCTTTACATTTGATGAAGTGACTGAAGCGGTGTGTACTTTGTTATTGATTTTCTTTTTCTTGGTGACGTTTCTTTTGATAATACTTTTTCCATGGCAGACCAGTGGAGTTCGTTGTTTGACTTTTAACCCAGATGGAAGGACCCTTCTTAGTGGATTACATGAAAATCTTAAGGTGGGGAATTGTGGAATCTCTTAGGATTGTTTGCATCATTTTGTTTGACCTTTTTAGGAATCTCTTACACACTTTCTGTCATGCAGGTTTTCTCCTGGGAACCTGTCAAGTGTCATGATGCAGTAGATGTGGGATGGTCCAAGCTTTCTGATCTTAATGTACATGAGGGAAAGCTTCTTGGATGCTCATTCAATCAAAGTTGCGTTGGAGTCTGGGTTGTAGATATCTCGGTATCGTATCTTTTCTCTCAAAATGCTGTTATTTATCATTTCATTTGTAATAATTTTACCGAGGACTTTGCTAGAGTCAACCTTCCCTGTGCCTGTGAAGTGTGAACTCCATACAAGTCATTGGAAGTTCAGACCTCCTTTCATAACCCACGTGGATAAGAAAGCCATGCTGCTATCTCCATAACTCTCCTTCACTGGGCCCTGTTTGGCTTTGTGAAGTGGAACATTTTTCTTGTAGTTCATTTTCTCTTTTTAGAAACTTAGGAAACTAAAGGAAAAAAGTGCTGAATTTCTCCTTAAGAGATGTTTAGGGCAAACCTTTATTGGAATGCATGAGTACAATGACCCTCAACCAACCAACAGGGTACATATCTTATTATTTTCAGTGAAGGTAAAGTAGATTTGACACTCCATGTGATACAGTTTCTTTGTTTGGCAGAAAACAGAGCCATATGCTCTTTGCAATAAAAGCCCCAATGTACAGTCAGAAACTAAAAGCATGTCTTCTGGGAGCCTCTCAGTATTAAATGAGAACAACATAAAGCCAAGCTTGGGGAGGCTTTCAGTTTCTGATAACACTACAAAACCTACTGTGCGGAGTCTTTCAGTTTCACAGAACTCAGATTCTTTGGTTAAGGAAACAAAGTCCATTGCAAGATTATCAGTCTCGCAGAATTTGGATCCTCTTAAGGAGTCAAAAAGCTTGGGATGTATGTGCTCATCTTTCTATTAGTTCTTTGTCTTCATGTTGTCTTTGAATATCACTCATCCCTGAGTTCTCCTTTTACATTTTGCCTGAAGCCACTGGAAGCATACTAGCAACTCCTCAAAGAGTCAACACAAATGCCAGTCAAAGGGCCACTCAAGCAAATTCAAATGCAGTTAGCTCTGTAGCAGTGGCCCCTAGGAGAAGCTCCATGAAGGCGCAGTCATTGATTAATTTTCCAACTTATAACAGAGCAGGTGCTGTGCCTGTTATTGTTCCTAGAACTGACTCACGACCAGAGATACCTTCTGAATTGAGAAACGAAGATAGCCTTGCTTCAAGAACAATGCCTTTTTCTCTTCAGTCAAAGAATATAGAGTTGCAGAAGCTGTCTAGTGGAAGGGATGACTTGCAGCTGCCCACCATCTCTTCTCAGTCTGAAACTGCAGGCTCTAACTCCCATGGACACAACAGTTTGTCTTGTAGGAAAGATTTTGCTACCTTTAAAGGCCAACAAGATCAAGGATTGCCTGAAAACAGTTCAAATGATAATTGGCCTCCTGTAATAATCAAGACCAATCGAACTGATGTGATTGAACCTCCTGCTGTTTTCCCGAGTGAGAGCTGTATGTACTTTGTCGATCTCTACATCACATTCTTTGTACTTACTTTCTACATTTCTCATTCTGTTGGAGAACATTTGCAGTCTTAAATACATTAGAAGAGGGCTCTAAAATGTGATAAGTAAATTTGTTTTCCCCCTTCTATATTTTCAGGAAATGGAAGATGGATAATTAGATATTTTTTGACCAATTGCAGACTTGATACAATATAAGCTTTTCATTCGAACTGGAAAACCCATTCTTGAAAATTATTCTGCCATTCTAGAGCATGCTTGTTTGAAAAATTGAGATCTGATTTATTGGGAGTTTTCTTATTATAGTGATTAAATAGATGGCTGTGTTTTCTGTCTTGACATCTTTTTGTTCTCGTTTACCATTTATTAATGAAATATCTCTCTGTTAATGTCTTTTGCAGATGAGTCTCGGGGCCCTAAAGTCACCAGAGAGCATATGTCCATGGAGGGTCAAAGAAGGGGTATATTTATATCTGACCATTACTAGCTTGTGCTGTCAATCTTGATAGAAATACTTGAGTATTGTCTGACCCATCCTTTTTGGCATTTAGGGAGAATGCGTTCTCTGGCTATTAATTGGGAGAAACGAGAAATAGCAACTCCTGATGCTCCTGCTTCAAATATTTCTGTTCAGGCAGGGCCAGCCACCAATATGCTTCCATTTAGATTGGTAATGAAAATTTCAAGTTTCTTTTTTCCGCAATTTATTGCTTAAGTGCGTCTCCTGTTAAAAAAAAAAATACTTTTATGCTTCGAGGATCCCGTTTTCTTCAATCCTGATTGATTGAAGAGAGTAAAGAAACAATATGCTAGATTTCATCCCACCAATGTAGTCCTGTATAACCTGTAAAATACAGTTTAGAATTGTTTTTTCCCTTTTGCCTCTTATAGGAAAAAAAGGAAATATAAAATTGGCAATTAGGAATTAGGAATTTTTATTTCCAAGAAAATATACATTCTGAAAAAAATAAAATAATATTTATACTCTTCTTTTTCTTGTGCAACAATTATCAGCAGAATCAGTTTTACTTATTTTGCTTGTATCTATCTTTTTATTTTGCTTCAGTTTGTTTAAATTAAATGCTTCAAAATTCTTGACTGTTGGTGCTTAAAAAGAGGGGTAGATCACCATCAGTCGAAAAAGAAACACCTTCCGGTGATGAGGATGCTGTTGCAGATGTAATGGAAAGCCACGAACAGTTTGTGAGCTCTATGTATGCTCGCTTAGCCAAGTTACAGGTTTGCATCTCTAAATACTTGTCTGTCTTTGAGGAAGATTTGTCCTTTTTGGTCTCAGATTAGATCATAAGTCATGCATCTTATGATATATTGGAGCTACTTTCTACTGCTTGATCCTGTACTTAATCAAACTGAAACTTTGGGTTTTGTGCATTTTGATGCTTGAAGACTTTGATGTATTTTCCCCAATTTCTCTCCATACCTATCCATATTTATTTTGAAGTATTTTATCCCTTGCTGAATTTGTAAGTAATATTTTTTTTGCCAGTGTAATTAATGATGTTAAGTCAGGAAATTTATTACAGGTGATCCGTGGATCTTGGGATAGAAGAGATATCAAAGGAGCCATCAGTATGATGGAGAAAATGTCTGATTGTCATGTGAGTAGTTTATGGTCCACAGTATGAAAACTCAGCCCCTTGATGAGAAAACTTCAATATGCATGTTATACCTGTAAATTAACTTCTCAAACTGTACTTTTCCTGAATGGAAAATCTTCAGGTCCTTGCAGATGTAATCAGCATTCTGACGGAGAAAATTGATACGGTAACTTTGGATGTTTTTACATGTCTTTTACCACTCCTTGCAGGACTTCTTGAGAGTGATATGGATCGGTAAGCTCTTCAATTCCCTCCTTCAAACAAACTGTTCCTTGTTTTCCTTCAGAAAATGGAGACATGTTTTCTTTATTTTCTTCTTTTTACAGAACAAACTTTTGTGCTTTTGTTGAGAAACAAATTTCCTGGAAGACTTGTGCGCTTTTATCAATTGTTGTTCATGTAACCTTGTATTCCTGTACTATATTAAGTCGGAGAGAACAATTTTTTTTAATGGTTAGCCAAGTACATGATAATTTGAAAATTCTTCGATGCTGCCCTTCTGTCATCTGGTTGAGGTTCTGAGATCTGATAATAATACTGAACTGATTCCCAGGCATTTGTGTGTCTCATTGGAGATTCTTCTCAAGCTGGTCAGGGTGTTTGGCTCCATGATTTACTCAGCATTGTCAGCACAGACCCCTGTTGGTGTAGATATCGAAGCCGAACAGAGGTATATGCTCCCACAGTATATTTCCATGGAACTTACTTTAAATTCATAGATATTGAATTATTATTGTTATTATTATTATTATACATATAAACCTGTTTGTCTTAGGCTGGAACGCTATACTCTCTGCCATAAGGAGCTTGAAAAGGTGAAACATTGCTTGCCTTCTCTTACCAGGTTAATCTCGAACTTCTCCCTCTTGGCTCGATTCCCCCCCGGCTATCTTGAACCCTTTTCCTTCATGATGAAATGCCAAATCTTTCTTTTTCCTTGTAGAAGAGGAGGATCAGTGGCAAAATCTGCGCATGAACTGAGCCTAGCCTTTCAAGCAATTTCATGAGTGACTGGAGATATTCCAGCTGGAAGCAAATATTCTTATTCTTGAGGGCTTTTGTGTATAGCATTTTCTCCTCTCTGTTGCTCAAATCTCCTCCGAGAGAGCAACAATGGACGTTTTAACTTCCACTGCACTGATATAGACTGCTCCTTAACTGCCAAGCAACAAAGACTGATCGGTTGTCTCCTCCTTCCTGCTCTGGGGTTGGGGATTTGTCGAGGCTCAGCATGTTTTGGTGGAGGAAGTGGTGAAGTTACCGAGCTAACCCACTCCGGTGCTTATGGAGCTTGTGCCACATACCTGTCTTCTTTTGTTTCTAGATACGAGTGGAGCATGTGTTCAAGCGATGGTGGTTGTTATTCTTTAGGATGAGAAAATGTCTGAAATAATTCTTGCATATTTGAAAGCCTGGGAACAGGATGGACCCCTTTTGATCTTTCAGGAGGATGAAATTGTAAGAGGCCGCAGCTTCTCTACTGATGTACTCTCTGAAATTTCTCTTCAAGGGGGGAAAAATATTTCCGAGATTGAATGACATGCGCTTTCTTGCTCACTGTCCTCCTGACAGGCATTCCTCTGTTGCACCACTATGTTGAGAATATATGCTTTTGCAGTCAACTGTATGTGCTAGGGTACACAGCATGTTTGGAAGTCTGGTCTCGAAGAAGCGAATGAGAGGAGGATTTACTGTGGTAGTTCTTATTATCAACGTAAACTCAAGCAATTTCAGGATTGTTTCTCACTAAATTTAATGCAGTAATGAGAGAAACAAAATGAATGCCAAGATGTGGAAGTTTGCTTGGTATAAATTAGGATTGCCCATCTGCTTATATATATTGGGATAATCCGATACCGGATGCTTGCAAACTTTTAGCGGGTCTTAACCCATTGATATTACAGCCTGCACCAAAATGAATGCACTAACAGCAGCAATGTCGATGAGTCGTCACTTAGATCATCTATGATCTTTCCATTATATCCGGCATGGTGTTGTTGCAGGTCTCTTTGATGCTTAGGAAATATATACCAGTCCTGTCAAAGAAATATGAGAATTCCCGGTTTGACATTACGGTTTTGTTGTATCAGACAGGCTAGGATGTGCACCCCGTGCAGTTACAGGCACTTTTTTATGTTTGAACTTCGAAGTTGTGCCCAGTGCCATGATTCAGGACAATGCCACTGTCTTGGATTGGAGTTTTGTCTCGAGGATTATGACAAGACAATCACCATGCCAAGTAAATGGCAACTATTCCCTGACGGACGATGATGGAATGATCCCAAAGTTTGGGACATGTCCTAAGCCATTGCTTACAGCATATGTCATCCAACTTAACCGGCCAATGCAAGCACCTGTCGCCTTTGGCAACCACTAGACTAACCAAAGCTGGAAGCGGCTGTTNATCCAACTTAACCGGCCAATGCAAGCACCTGTGGCCTTTGGCAACCACTGGACTAACCAAAGCTGGAAGCGGCTGCTGTAGGCCATCTCCAGCTTCTTCCCTGCAGGCTGCAGCCAAGGGTTAGCCTCATAAACTGTGGAAGACCACCCATATGGTTTTCCTTGAGGTCAAGGGTGAAGCAGCAAAACTGTGGCTGCTGTTCAATGGGTTCAAACTCTGGTCTCAATGATTCCAATATTATTATTATCCCTCACTGTTCATAAAAGCTTATGCTCTACCAGTCGCTGAAATAGCAGCCAATGGCGATCCCATCTACATATATAAGAGATCATTGTCCATACCTGCATAATAACAATGTCTGAAAACACGGACATCCAAGTTCAAGTATCATACTGTCAAAAAGGAGCCAGACAAACAGCACCAACCGAAGCTATAGCTTTCATATGGAAGCTCAAATTAATTGCACAACAAACTCCCGCTGAATCTGCATCACTTCACAATGCAAATCTTGATGACAGAAGCAGCTCCAATGCGATGAAGTGCCACGACAGCATCTCCAGGACAACAGAGACCCTTTTGGGTGGCTGACTTCAGGGCTGCTTCCAAGATCACCTCAGTGGATTCGGCATCAGTGGCCTTAGCAGAACCCTCGGCCAGGATAGGGATCAGACCCCGGTACACGAGACTGTGCCTAGCAGGGCTTTCATCACTACACATCCAGTCGAACGAGTCTGTTGTAAGGACTGGAACCACCACTGACAGGACTGGGACTGCAGGGCGGTACTTGGCGACAAGTTTTGCAGTGGTGCCACCACGTGTCAGCACCACAATGAGCTTAGCCCTTGCTTTGTTGGCTGTACGGACGGCTGAAGAGGCCAAACTCTCAAGAGGGCTCATTGGAAGCGGGGTCGACCTTATCATCTCCTTGAAGATGGCTCCATAATCAAGGGATGACTCTGCCTCAATGCAGATCCTCCTCATGATCTTCACAGCAAGTTCTGGGTAGGCCCCAGCAGCGCTCTCTCCACTCAGCATGACACAGTCAGTCCCATCAAGGACTGCATTAGCCACATCAGTGGCCTCTGCACGGGTCGGCCTGGGAGACTTGATCATCGACTCGAGCATCTGGGTAGCGGTGACAACAGGCTTGCCTGCAATGTTGCACTTATATATCATCATTTTCTGGGCCAGGAAGATCTTCTCAACTGGAATCTCCATTCCAAGGTCTCCTCGAGCAACCATAAATGAGTCAGTCTCTCGGAGGATTTCATCAAAGTTGATGACTCCTTCCTGGTTCTCAACCTTTTATCGGACCAATAAGAAACGGTTAAATGCTGTCTAATAAGGCTTTGGAAGTCAGACATTTAGAAGTTCAGAGGCTAGTGGAAAGGTTAAAAAAGAAGAGTAGACAAAAAATTTAAGGAGAAATTTGAGCATCATTTAGTTTGAAGCATACATATTTCCTCAATTATATCTAAATCTAATTTAAATGGCAGTTGGGCCTATCTCTTTATATTATTTCCCCATCTCTCTGTATTCCCTTCCAAGTTCAAACTCCTTCTGCTTCCTAAAGGAGCCTTCATATAACTCTCTGAAGGTTTATCAAATGCACATATTAAGTAGGAAAAAGGACAAGGAACTCACTCAGCCTAGAGGAACGAGCAATGAAGAGCAAAGAATGCAAAACTACCATGGCTAAGCAATAGTGCACAGAAGAGCAGCGCTTTGGCACTCAAATTGGAGGGATCTTCCAGCTTGAGATCCAGACATACCTTTGACATCAATTGGATATGCTTGGCATGAGGACCAAGAACCTTGCGCACATTGACGAGGTCAGAGCCTTTGCGCACAAATGAGAGGGCAATCATATCAATATTATTTGGGACACCCCACTGTAAAATATCTTCTTTGTCCTTTTCGGTCAGAGTAGGAAGATCCACCACAACACCAGGAAGATTGACATTCTTCCTCTCCCCAAGGGTTGCAGTGTTCTCACAACAGCACCGGACAGTTCCAGCTGCAGCATCACAGGAGAGGACCGTGAGTGTGATGGTGCCGTCAGCACATAATATTGTGTTCCCTGGCTTCAGGTCCACAGCAAGCTTCTTGTAACTCATGGAGATCATTTCCTGATTGCCCTTGATAGTATAATCAGTGGTAATGGTGATTTCTTGGCCCTCCTTGAGCTGGATGGGCTTACCATCCTGGAGGAAACCGGTTCGAATCTCAGGGCCCTACAAGCAGAGTGAGATTAATGACTTCATTAAGTGCTGAATCAAATAGGCTTTACACATCTTTCTTGGGAAAATTTCCTTCTTGGATCCAGTATAAGAAAAATATTTCTAATCCAGAACCAATGGGAACCGTTAATTATTAGTGTGACCAACTTAGTCTGAAAGAACTTTCAAGATCCAGTCCATCTTTTTTACAATGCAGGAGTATAAGCAAGTTCATTGGTTAGTTCTGTTGCGACCTAGGTTCCTGTTTATAGCTCTTCACAAGTTTTTCAAATCAACATTGCAGAGATGAGCCTAATAAACGCTTGGCCACTGTATTTTCTATCCAACAGACCAACAGAACAGGTTATCAGTGAATTCCATTATTACATCTTCTAGACTAGCCTGGACTCAGAATTTTGAGATTTGATTTCTAGCTGTTTAAACGTTTATTAAAACAATACCTGAAAATCCAGCAAAAAAAAATGAGCATCTAAAAAACAGTTGGGCTGCTCCACTTTCCATCCCGTGATCCAATGAAATAAGGGATAAATGAAGCAAACCAAAGACAATTTGATGGCTCAATTGAAATGCCAAAAAAAAAAATCAGAATTAAGTGGGAGACCAACGAAGAGATTAACCTTAGTGTCAAGCATAAGAGCACAAAGAATCTGTGTATTATGCATCGCTATCTTCAGGTTGTTCAGCGTCTCCTGGTGATACTCATGGGTCCCATGCGAGAAGTTGAAGCGGGCAACATTCATTCCTGCCCGGAGGAGCTTCTCCAGCATGGGAACCGACCGTGATGCAGGACCAAGAGTGCATACGATCTTGGTCTTAGGCACTCTTCCATCATTGGGGAGATCCTTCAGTATACCCTCAATGTCAATGTTAGCCATTTTCAGTCACAGCTCCTCTGCACAATATTCGTCTACAAGACAAGAAAAATAATTACAGGGTTTATCCAATGTATTCGCCCCTCTCTCACGCAGACACAGGGCCTGTCAAGAACTTGGTTTCAGCAGTGATTAGCAACGCAGTTAAGACAAAGATATCCACAAATAATACCCAACATCATTGCGAAAAGCAAATTTCAAGAGCATGAGAGGAACTCCTGACATGAAAGGAAACACATCCTATTACATCCTGTAAATTCCATCCCTTACTGTCCCATGAATCCAAGACTATTAATAACACTACCCTGAGGCCCCTCTAAGCAGAATCCAGGAGAAATTTTCTTCAAGAAAAATCGTCGATGTTTTCTCTCCTTTTGTTTTCCTGGAAAAAGGTGGGAAGTTATGCAGAGGAAGCACAGATCTGAGACAAATCTTGAACAAAAGGCCTTCAAGAATTCAAACCCGTAAAACGTAAACATAATCCACCGCTGACTATTCAGCTTACTCTACAAAACGAAGAGAAATCTCCCCAAACACGGAAGATCATCAGTACCCACAAACAAGATATTCAACTTTAACAGGAAAACAGGACTGAAGAAAATCGTAGCCAACAAAAAAGACACTCACAAGATCGAAGCTGAAGATCACGGGATCTCGTGCTGGTCACTGATCAGAGATCTCGGAAAGACTACCACGCTCGGAGCTTGTGAGGAATGGAGATGGGTATAAGAACGACGGTGAACGTAGGGATCGGGGGTTGTTCACTTTACTCTCTCTGTCTATCTCACGGCACGCTTCCTCCTACTCGTCCGCAAGCCCAGCGCCGTCCACCTGATTAGCTTTCTCGGCCAGCTACTCTCTCTCGCACGTGATTTAAAGCCTCGCAGCACCCCTCCAGGCTGCCGCTTTCATATACTGTTCGGCTTTTTTTTTTCCGTCATTTTTTCTTGACCTTTGACTAACATGTCAATGCTGTGGACGACATCGACATTCTGCCATGGAATATGCTCACATGCTT
>CXYZ01001200.1:241956-253014 GCA_900006705.1 Sonneratia caseolaris
TATTATTAATATTATTTATTAAATATGCGATTCAATCTATTGAACTTTCAGTCTGGTCCATAAACTTATACCTACACTGGTTTTCGATCCAGTTCAATTTTAAAAACTATGATAAGTTAATTATATTATATAAAAAATTATTTTGAAATATTAATTTATTTAAATTTGTTTTTAAAAATTTTGTTTTATGTTTGATTCGGGCTGGACTCAGGCGGCCCGAAGCACAAGAAATTTGTGCCCGAGCCAGGATTCTTCTGGCCGACCGAGATTGTGGGCTGTGCTCTTGTGCCGGCCCAAATTGACAACCGCATCCTCTTCTCATGCGTATTGTTGATTATAAACCATCCCATTAGACAGGCCACCTTGCAAATCCCGGCGTCAACGCAGTGATGGGTGCCCTAGAGACTTCAATATTAAGGTGCATTCACCATAGATTAGTCCTATAATTAAACATGCACTGTGCCATCTTCGAAGGCCCATCCTGATTGGCTTTGATAAGCTTGGCTCATCATGTCCTAACACTGAACTACTATGCCATCATTTATAGACTATGGCAAGCCAGGAACCTTCTGATATTTCAAGGCAAGCCATTCAAAGGCAAGGCTATAGAGGAGGGTGTTGTCAACTCAAGACGATGAAGAGTCGCATCCATACCCAGTCTCCGGCTTAAGCTAAGCTAGAGACATGTCAATTAAACAAATATCACCCAACTCCGAGACTTAGTATAGTTGCATTCAACTGGTTGACTATGTTATTGTGAATGCAATGGAACTACTTGTCAAGAAGCCAGACTACCAACGGTGGAGATCAAGTGCATGCATGCATGGACAAATCGTGGCCCTTGGAGTTGGGCAAAAGCACTAGCGATCAATTTTGATCTCCTTCTCAAAAGGTAACCCCCCTCACACCAGATTTGATCGGCCAGTAGAACCTTGGAGGAATCACCTACTTGACCATAACGCGCTAAAACATTACTAGTTCAAACTACTCATTATACAAGATCGTATGACAGGACAATCCACCCTTCCTAAGACCCCAGCAGTGCTCTTAAGGAAAAGATACTCTCCCAGGACTATCCTCGATTGGTTGTAAATGCTGGCTACCTGATCCTCAGACTCGTTTTGGAGGGATGTATTGCACCCGCTCTTCCTCACATAGAGCCTGCAATTAATCAGAGAGACGGAGGAAGGAAGCCATCATAAGAAGAAGATCATCCAGAATATTGCTCATCTTCCACGAAAGAACAAAGAAATAAATAAATTAGCATGGGAAATAACTGTTGGACATTAAATTGTGAGGATAAATGGCTCTGTTGATTTCCAACAGTAATGTTGTAATCCACATATCCATTTGTAGTGTGGTATCAAAACTAAGAGTGGACAACAGCTTCTTGTTCAAGCTACACCTATTGATTAGTTTAGCATTTCTCAAACCTTAGGACCTCTACTTATTAGAAATAAGATTAAAAAAAAGATCATAATTTACAAAATTTATTGAGTCTGACAGAAATGGTGCTACTTTAGACTGAGAAACGACATACCTGCAAATCCTCAGAAAGTGCCTCCGAAACTGCAAGAGTGTAGACACCTGGAACAAATTTTCCTGCGTATGGTTCAACACGAAATTGCACCTATGAAGACATATGCTTAGATGCACAAACATCTACAATTACATGTAGAATTTTACACTTCCAAAAGAAAAGGGCAAGGTTGTCTATGACGTAGAATCAAATAGGGGGGAAAAAATTGAAACTGCTATCGCTTGATGCTTGAGTGGTCTGTCCCATCAGATTCATCTTCCATTTCATAACTGATTACTTATTTTCATATCGAATTCTCTAGTCCAACTCACAGGTCATGTCTGGCACAACGGAAAGGAAAGCAAAGGAACATAATGGGTTCAATAGAGTAAAATTTTTGAATGGGAGTACAATGGAGTAAATTGCAATAACATTCATAGCAAAGTGAATTTTTGCATTAGTGAGGTATAGATTTGTCATATAATAGAGAAAAAATAGTGGAATGAGAATTTATAAATTTTTTTAAGGAATGCTCGTCCCATTAATTTTAGTAAAAAACTTCATTCTAACAGAAAATATAGCACACAGCAAAAAAAATAGAATGAAATGGTAAGATACAACATACATTCCATCCCATCCCATCCCATCCTTACCTGCCTAACATGATAACAGAGGGTTTCAGTAGGAAAAGAAGACACCCACCTCGTGATAAAAGACTGAACTTATTCCTCACAAAAACTTGCCCATGTCTAGCTTCATAAAAGATATCTCTGTGAATAAATATTAATGATAAGGAAGTGTTTGACTATTTAGCTAACGCGCCTTCTTGTAGGCATTGGTGCTAAGTTGCTCATTTACCACTAGGAGCTTGCAGACTAGACTTCCAGGGGTGAACGCTTACTAGTGCAGTTGAGTCTTAAGCCATCATGAAGTACCCACAGAATAAGGGATAAAGAAGTAAAGCAGCACCATTAATTATTGACCTCAATAGATGGATATTAAAAGTATGCAAGAATCCCAGAAAATTTGCGAGCTTCCAACCGTTCAGATATTTCTATAAGTACATAAAATGTTGAGGACCAGTCAATACTGCAGAAATAAAATGTAACAAAAGAAGATTCTCTGATCAATAAGCTAAACATACCAATCCTCAACCACCGAGCAGCCCAGCTCCGGGTTGGATCCATGACAGAAATTATCCTGAAAGTTCCCAAGAATATGGAAACATCATAGTAAATTACAAAGCCCAAAAAGCCCACTCGCAGCACAAAATAAAAAAACCATTGGAAGACATCTCCAGATAACCACTTCACAATCATAAGGCACGTAAGGTCGCCCCCAAAGAGTCACAACACTCAACAAATCTTCATCAAACTACCATGCTGTTTATAGAGCTTTGCTTATAGAAGAAAAGATGTACCCGCTGAAATTGGGGGTGGTGCATTCACCGACTCGCTCATGGTCCTCCTCCATCTTAAAGAAGGGGCAGTTCTCGCAGCCGGATTCCCTAAACTGCAGAGCGTACACAGCAAAAACGAAGAGGAATATCAGCAGCGGATGAAAACCCTAAGGCAGAATCAGCATGGAGAGATATTGGGAAAGGGAGATGACCTGGTCGTACGTCTTGACGAGGCGGCAGCGAAGGCAGGCCCTGAGTTCATGGCCGAAGCTCGTCGGGATCTGAGCCGGCGGTAACGAGCTCCCCATTGAAATCGTCCTCCTCTTTCCTCTCCCCTCCTGAGACGGCGGAATGTTTCCGAAACAGAGAGGGCAAGGATCCGAGCCGAAGAATGGGCTTGTCCGGGCCGAACTTATTCGGGTCGGATCCTCGACAACCCTCACATGCAGATCACATGCGGAAGGTTCTGAACTTATTTCATATAATATTTTAAGATTTAATGTTCTTCGTCCTCTTCTTCCTCCCCCTGCTGCTGCTGTTCTCCTGAAGTTTTCCCGGTGGGAACTTCACTGATTCACGAAGACATCGATCGGACCTCCGAGATGGGTCAAGCTCAAAGTGAGGCAGCGGCCAGCGAAGAAACGACCCAGAATTCTCAACAACCAGCCACATCGGCAGCCGCCGCCGCCACCGCCGCCGCCGCTCCTTCCATGGATTCCCTTCTTTCAGGTCAGATCCCGATCAGCCATTTTTCTCCAGGCTTCCTCGAGCTCTTAGCCGAGAATTATGAGGGCCATCCATGCCCCACTGATTTGTCAGGAGTTAAATTATCTTTGTAGTTTCCTGGGGGGTTTTTTTAGGAATATGAACTGCTAGTGTTCTAGTAAGGACAAAAAATTTAAAAGTTTAACGTCAACTTTGGAGCTGATACAATTTTTATGGGGAAACGTGATCTTTTTTGGTGCGCACTACTTGGTATCAACATGTGGAACGGGCTTTGGCTAATCAGGTTCGAGACGGATAAGACACTGTTGTCAATTTCCAACTGAATTGAAGGATCTTGTTTTATATGAAAATGCCACTATTATGGCTGAGGCATCATATAGAAGCTTCGCATGATCAACCACTATTACCTGGGTTCTATTTGGTTCTGAAAATGTTTTCGTGGTTATGTCTTCATTTTCTGGGATGACACGGAGAAGTGTGGCTAATTGAATTTAGAAGCGTCTTCAATCTTATGAAACATTAAGCGAAAGGGATTGTAAGCATGTCCCACAACATGCTTGATACTGAAAAACTTTTCACGGCTTTGTTTTCGTTTCTGGGAGGACATGGAAAAATTGATGAATCTGTGTTGTGTTTAGAAGCAACTTGCATCCTCTGAGATGTTAGTCAAGAATTATTCTTCGCAAGGACGGATCCAGGAAATTCATCAAGGTAGTGAAACTCAATAAGAACTGAAAAATGGAAAGGTTTCTTAGAGGGTCTTGGGTATTTGTGTTGTTCAATAAGTCTCCCTTGTTACTTTCAAGTAATGGCCACATATGATGCACCACTTCTTGATGTGTCAGCTGAACCCTGCCGCAAAAGAAACGTGCTTCAATGCATCATCTCTTTCAGAACCCTGTTACTCCTTCCCCTGTCGTTGAACAGGCTTGTGAAAATTGGCCGTTCATGACTTGTGCAGCAATACGTCAACGTGGTGTGCTTGATCTGCCTCTCAATCAAAATCTGCTGCTCAATCGCTAATGACTTAAGGACATCTATTGACTAAATTATCTTGAAATCTGAATGCCCCTTACCTTAGATCCATATTGCATTGTGTTTCATCGCTGCATTCTTATATTCTCCAATCTGGGAATTCCATAAATGACAGTATCTATTTCTCACATGCAGAAGCTGCAGCTTATGGCTCCGACGGGGCTGAGGTTCGTTTTACCTGATGCCTTTTGCCATTTTGTGATGAATAGTAAGATATTGTTCAAGCTGACCTGTTACTATCTTTTCCAGTCCCTCGATGCAAAGGCTCAGAAGGCACTGGAATGCCCTTGCATAGCTGACCTGCGAAATGGCCCGTGTGGAGCCCCGTTCTCGGAGGCTTTCCTCTGTTTCTTGAAGAGCACTTCCGAAGAAAAGGTAACATTTTCTGCTATGCAAAAGAGATTACTGTGCAGAAAATGACGTCCACCTAAGCTACCTGCAAGCTTGTGATGTTTATATGCTATCTCTAGTTCTGATTCCTCAACGTTACATTCTCTAATTCGGAGTTTCAATCAATGCCCGCAATTAAAAATAACCGGTTCTGATTTGTCATCTATGAAGTGACTAAATTCCTTTTTTCTCTCTCCCTCAACATCAACCAATTTGAGGGCTTCTGTTTTAATCTTGAGTATTGCTTGCTAACTGGGATCATCTAACTCTATAAACAAGCTGTGCGTGCGTTTATATCTCTTTGTAAGTGAAATTATTAATTTGGATGCCAAGCATGACAGAATGTCCTTTGTTTTTTCCCTTTTTGTTTCAGGGATCAGATTGTGTGAATCCATTTGTTGCCCTACAGAGCTGCATCAAAGCTAATCCTGGTGCATTCTCGAAAGATGTTTTGGATGAAGATGAGAGTGACGTTAAAAGAGAGGAAGAGCCGAAGAAAGAATACCAAGTTATTCCTCCCAGATGGTCCAGAGAATCACCAAGTTCTCCTCAGCAATCCAAGCTCTGAAAAGAAGCTGCTGATATTCTTACTGAGTCCTATCATTTTTAGTGCTTTTAAGGTGCTAGGATGATTGTTTAGTGCTACTTGATCCAGGTCTTGGAGGCTGCACCCTGAGGATCGGGGAATTAGCCATTGAAGTAGACGGCTCAACAGTAGACAGACACCTCATTTTAGCCCAAAAAAATAGGATGTGATGTGTCAAAATGAGGCACAATTTAAACCTTGAACCTATACAATTCATGAATGTGGGTTCTAATATCTATAAAGATGTACGAGTACCAGGTTTTATCCTGAAGGGCAACTGGAGTGTTGTCTTGCTACATAGGGCTCTTGATTCTACCCTAAAAAACTGACAGGTACTGAATACAACTAAGGAGGGTGAAATAAAACAAGGTGCCATTCGATCAGAGCAAGGAACGGCATCTCTATCTGCACAAGATTATGTTAGTTTTTGCTGATATTGATGATGCTATCTGTCGTGACTCAAGCACTCATTGTTGCTATCTTTGAGAGAGTCGGGTGTCACTCAGCAGATGATATTCCGTTCATCGCAGAAAGACATACCGATGAAATACTCAGCAGCAAACCTGTTGAAGAGGTTAGAGCAAGATACACCTTGCATAGGATCTATTAATCATGCATCCAACTCTAAGCCGCTTTCCACTATTAGAGCCTAAAGATCAATTGAATACCATCTAGTCAGACGCAGGAGGGTACATAGAGCTTGATCAGACCGAAACATTAGCAGCAAACGAGGAAAACAGCAACAGCGAATGCAACCTCACATGTTAGCTAGGTACCACTAAGAGCAATTGAAAGATCAAGATTGAGAATGTCTTTCCCAGCCGAGCATATTGCTTCAAAGGTCTCCCTCGACGAAGATGCAGTGGTGCTATTCTGACTTGATGAATTTGGCAGTGACAGAGACAGCAATAGCTCGCAGGCGCCATCAGCTCCATCGTTCATGGCATCCCTGCTTCCCTCGTACTGGGGCGTGTGAATCTCCTCTGTCCATGATTCCATTGGCTGAGAAAGAATGCGTTAGAACAAGGCTGCTGCAAAGCAACTCAACATACTTATGATTCTGGCTTGTAAGCTTGTTGGATCGAGAAACTCAACAAATTATAGCCCTTAGTCCACTGAAACTGAGATCACACCCGAAATGAGTTCATGAAGTGGATGTAAGGATGATTAATCGAAAGATCTTTGTTCTTGAGATACCTTTTAAGATGTTTTAAAGGGTATCAACAAGGGAGACGGCGCTCTTGCACTAGAACTAGAACACGTTCTCAACCTGGAGCAGGAGTTTGCTATACCATGTTATTCCCTATTTTTCTTTCGGTATTTATTTATCAACGTTCGGCTGTTCGGTCTTACCAGGAGAGGAGATTCTTCAGCTGCAGATCTCCAGGCTTTGAGAATGTGCATTTGAAGATCTCGCGTTGGAGTCCTCCCATCCTTCTCCTTTGCTGTCACTGCAAGATGCTCGAGTGTGTAACAGTTATCAAGCGAACTATCCTTCTCCATTTTTGCCCTGATGATCAAAATGCCATTTCCAAAAATCAGCAAAAACTTCGTACGAGTTAGTGAATGTGAAACGAAAAGAAAATGAGAACAAAATGAAGATGTTAAGATGATAAATTGTTTATCGTTCTTAATGTTTAAGCAAGAAGATCAAATCTTCTCTTCGAAATGGAAGGTGCACAATGTTCAATATATGCTCGGGCAAAATCCAGTAACCTTTTGGGAGTGCGAAACCCAGGCATCGATGTGGAGTCGAATTCCTGAATAGTTCTGAGCATTGCATGGAGGCTTACGCTGTTTTGTTCCTCAATGGGAAATCCATCGCCCCGATCCCCAGAAGAACGTCCAACTTGCGGGGAATAATCTCTTCCTGTAATGGTGAAACAAGAAGATGAGATATAGGCAAGAAGAATATACCAGGAACATGTTACTTAGTCACAGTTGCAGCATAACCAAGGGGGTTCAGTTGACGTTTTCAGACCCGGCTCAGATGTTGATGACATCCTCTATATTCGAGCTCAGGATGGAAGAATCGGAGGTAAAAATGAGTTAAAGTGCTGAAAGATTCAGAGATGCAATTACCTTGCCTGCCATGGTCACTCCTCATGCTCCTGTACATCTGCTTGGGAGAACAAATTCATCGGAAGGTAATATTTACGAGGCGAATAAGGGAAAACAAGGATTTTCCATAATCGGATATGGTATAAATTTGACCTAAATTTCCAGTTTCAGAAGTAATTCAACGGACTGACGGGTTGAATGGTGGCCTACCTGGAGATGGCTCTTGACATGGGAAATGGTGAGCCCTCTTACGTCCATCAGTTGAAGAACGAGCTTCGGTGTAGCCTCTGAAATAACACCATACGAAAGGATCAAACAGTGAAACCCGAAAAGCCATGAAAACCGATAAATGCGCCGTATAATAAGAGACAACGATGACGACAACATGGTACTTACTGTGCTGACCTCCGAGTCGCTCGATAGCATGAAGAAAGCAGTGGTGGAGCTCTGGCGTCCACCGGAGGCGAGGCACCTTCGATCGTACGTATTGCCTCACCATGCCGCTGCTCCTCCCACAGCTTCCCATCCTCTTCAACACAAACAACTAGCTTAATTCCCTTTGAATTGCGAGTGCTTCTTCTCCAAGTTACAGTCGATTACACAGCGAATTAACTTCTTTCCCCTCTTCTGCAATCAATATGGAAATCGAACAGTCAAGCAACAAGATCAAGGCGGAGGAGACAACATTTTACGTGGAAAAAAAAACCCATACAAGGAAAAGTAATATCCATATACACATTCTTCTCGGGTTCTTATGGAAACCTGCAGATACGACACCTTCCATTGCACGTGCACAACTTACACAGAAATGTGCTATGTAAACCTTTTTGCTGAACTACTGATAAGTATCTGTTCGAGCAATATCTCAAGTTTCCGGTTTAGTATCATATCAATGAAGAAAATTCATGATCACAAGAGTTCTATTGGCCGACTCAACTCAACATGAACCAGTGAGAACCTAAAGGGGTCCTATACGAAGGTGGAAAGCCAAAAAAGACACCCTTTGCTGTGCTTAGCACCTGCTTTGAATACAAACAATTCACATTTACTTTGAAGTTCTAAAAAAGATGGAGTCAGAAAGCTCACTTTGTGGATGGTCTTGTCCACCGAAAACAGATAGAAGAGAAGGCTTCTGTCTGTAAAACACCGTGAAGGAGGAGGAGGAGGAAGAAGAAGAAGGGCTAAGGTTCTTTTTACACAATGTGCAACTGTGTGTTCCTCTGGAACTCTTGCGTGCGCTTTTCACCCAGCAAGGAGAGAACGCCACGATATCGTCAGTTTTCACATACTGAAAGTGAAAGAGAGAGCCACAATGATGGTACTACAATCCGAAAGGGACTATTCATACACTGAAAATCGAGCCACGGTACAGATGATCGATTCCTGCTCGGACGTCGGCTTGGTCCCTCGTCACGGTTGCTACCAATGCAATAGTGATATGATCTGCCCGGTTTACATCACAGTTAGCTGATCCCGTTACTCCTTGTTTCATAGACAGTTCATATTTCATACAATCGTTTGGATCAAAAGTACAAGAGGATCTATCAAATTATTACGTTTTCTTCTCAAATTTTAGATGAAATTAACCGTGGTGGATGCTGGAAGCAAGGAAGGAAGGAAGATGCAGCCTGGAAAAGAGGAATGATGGGGACATAGTAGGGAGACAGAAGGTTAGAGTCATTATTATTCTTTCTGTAAGACAGGGACGTGTCCTTAGCCCATGCGTTGAACTGGGTTTATCCTCCAGTTGACTTCATCACGGCTACAACCGAGGTTCTTTTAGCAAGTATCAAACCCAAGTGCCCGAAGAGCGTATTCAACAGTTGAAATGCGATTGCCTTGAGGAGGTGTCAGATCCATTTTACCTCCATATAGAGTACGAAATCTTGTTCTTTCTAGGGTTATAGATGATGGATGCTCCTTTCTCGATTCCATGTCCACTACAGAACCGGATGTGGGAGTCACATTTCATCCGGCTCCTTGAGAACATCGTCTAACTCGCCAGTTATCATGTCGACCGAGAATCACCCGATCCACAATTTTTTTTTTTCCGTTCAAGTCATAAGCATGACCTATTTGTCTGAGGAGACTGAGGAAAGTATGAGATAAAGGCACAATAAAGCTTCATAGTGAGAACAGAATCCATGACACTCATGTCTCGGGTGGGGTAGATCACCAATACACCACGACTCATTTCACCGTAACGATAATAGACCGACCCGACATTGCAGCTGGACTTTGCCTGTAATGCGTGCGGATCCAATGCAATCCCACAAACTCTTTATCGGGGTTATAAAACATGACCGACAAGCCTAGCGATATAGAAAGTATCATAGTAAAACCAAACTCGAGACTCTCCGGTGAGGTAAGTTACAACTATACCACAATCCTTTCTTTTTCTTTTTTTTATTCCTTCCCATATGACAACGAATGGCAAATCCAGCAGGGTTCTGGGCCATGGAGACAGCACAGAGCGAGAGAGAGAGGAAATGATAATGCGGCAAAATCCACATGAGGTAGATGGGGACTTACACCAGAGGGGTAGAAGAAGAGGAATTGGAAGTTAGCGGGTGCAGCATCTGCAAGGGGAATGAGGAAGAGGACGGAATTAAATGAAGGAAGCAGGAAGAAGGAAGAAGGAAAAGTTTCAATTGTAATGATGAATGTTGCAGGGAATGGAATGATGGGACTGACACGGAGAGAGAGAGAGAGAGAGGGACCCCTGCTGCGCCCTCCACACTGGCAGAACCAGACGAGCAATGGAATGGTAGTCAAACTGCAGCAATGGAGGAATTCATTTCGGTTTAGCAGCAAGCAGCAAACCACTCCTCCTAAAGGACAGAGAAGGGTCCTCCACGGTGTCCGAACCGGTCCGAATGGTTCATTATTCTCCTCTCAAATAAGAATAAGATATCAAATTCAAATGTATACTATAAAAATATTCATGTACAAACAGATCACTTCAATTTTAAATTGAATTAGTTAAATTTTCACTTACCTAAATTATGATGCAAATGTGAGGAAAAGAGAGGAGGAGACAAAACGGGTCTATCAGAGGGTGGGGGCGGTGACGCTTCGAGGACGCCGGTTGATTCCTTGGCATTGCATCACAGTAGAGCAGAACTTTCTCTTGTCTCTCTCTTCTGCCTTGGCGACCGTGCTTTGCTTCAGAAGAGGCATTTTTACTTTTTCACCGTTCGGCTTCAGCTCTAAGTGTATATATTATCATTTTTAAAATTGAACCGAATTAAAAATCAATATAGGTATGAATTTATGAGTCGGACTAGGAGTTTAATGAATTAAATCATATGTTTAATAAATTATATTAATAATATAATATTA
>CXYZ01001200.1:257540-269485 GCA_900006705.1 Sonneratia caseolaris
TTATTGTAATATTTTATTTAAATTAACACAAATTTTATATTAATATGTTAATTATATTATAAAAATATTTTAAATAATAAATTATTTAAATTTATTTTTTAAAAATAATTATTTATATAATTTATATCAAACTCAAGATTTTTAGACTGATAAAGACGGTGGACCATACAAGCACGGCCCGAGAACTCTATTCCGGCCCTAATTCTTGGCTCTAAAAGGTGCGAGCCAGCCACCCAACTATCCAACTCGAAATATTAAATCTATAGATGGCGATAACTATTTCTAATGATGACTCTTTTTAGAATTTCTTTTCCTAATTGGCATTTATTTCTGGATAGGTGGAAATATGAAGAGATATTCAGCGTAGCACTGTCTCTCTGTCGTAGGTGTATTGTATCGACAGGGAAATTAATTAGGGTCTGAATCACACGATGTTCTGGTGGAGGAATTGCGGGGGTCCACAGGTTGATTTCTGGGGCCTTTGGCAGCGCGAAATCTTCCTCTTCGTTGCTGGAGTAAGGCTCACAGTGCAAACTAAAAAATTCTATCATATCTTATAGAGTTTTACTTATTAATAAATTGATCTGATTAATTTGAATCTAAATCAAGTCTCAACAGATTCTGAAATATCCTCTTCCTCTTAAACGACGACTCCGTTTGAATTTCGTTAACAGATAAAGCTCATACTGTATTTATTGTATCTTATTAAATTTTTGAATACCATAGATATGTATCCTAAGACAGTAGCAGACTCTGCGATAAATATGTGGATTTCATGTGGTTGATGGAGGTCAGGCTTACCATGAAATATCATGAGTGGTTTTACAATAAATAAAAACCTAAAATTATTGAGTTAATCTACAAACATAACAATAGTACTTAATATGAAGTTAGTGTAGTCATTATTTTTAAGATCGAACCGGACCGAAAATCGCTGTAGGCATGAGTTTATGGGTTTATGGGTCGGACCGGGAGTTCAATAGGTTGAACCGCATATTTAATGAATAATATTACTAGTAACTTTACATAATATCATAATTTGAATATGATTTATAATAAAAATAATTAATATAATTACTATATTAAATAAAATTTCAACATAGTATAAATATAATATTATAAAATAAAATATGTATATTATAATAAATTTTTATTTTCTTTTTAATTTTAAATTGACCAATTTTTTTACCAGTACAATTAGGTTTATCGATCAGATCGAAAATTAACTGATTCAATCAGTTAACATTTTTAAAAGTGCAATTGGGTCATTTATGGAAACCGAATTGGATGAGTGGTCAGTTCCCCTTGAACCAGTCGGACTGACTGGCTTGGTCCGATTTTAAAACTATGAGTGTAGCTTCTTCTTGTGGAGTTTTCGTTCTATTATTGTAGACTACCAAGAATGTCATAATAAAATATTTTTAAATTGTAAGTTGGAATGTGAAATTATTAAGGTTGGCTACAAATTAGGTATGCATATGTGGGTTAGGTTAGTAGTAATTAGACTTGGCAAAATTGGGCACACCCTGGGCCTGACATGAAAAGACTGTATTTATGCTAGGGAATTTAGGGCCGAATGTAATTTCTACCCGTGCTGGCCTAGCTCATAAATTCGATGGATCCCTAGCACGATTAAAAAAATTTCAGACCAACCAGAATCGCAATTTATTTAAAAAAAGGGGGAATTATGGCAAAATTGGAGTAATAGACTTAATAATGCCAAAAGTAATTACGATTTCAATTTTTTTTTTCAATGTTTCTTTTTAATTATGATTAAAAAAATGAATCAATCGGCTAATTCCCGCTTAGAAGTTGAGTCTCAAGTCCAAATTTGTTTAATTATTTTGAAGGCCTTGCATGAAGCACGAATTAACCGTGTCCGGGCCGGATGACTCGGGCCACATTATTTTTGGGCTGGGCCGGGCCGAATTGCCAGATACAGCTGTAACATAAGAATTTAACATTTTTGAAGTAAAGATCTTAACAGCCACACATGTTATTTATAAGCTGTAAAGTCACGATTTATTATATCAATAATTTTATATTAAATTTTATATCAAAGCAAACATCATCTCAGTTAATAATTAATTGATTGGGTGTGAAGAACCAAGAAGATATTTCATTGTAGGCCACAAATTACCCATATATTATTTGGGAGGGGAGACATGTTAGTAGAAATCATTTTCTGAACTTCCAAAATTATTATTGTTGGAATTAATGTCACGTAATTGATACAGTCTTATTCATGACTTAAGATGAAGGCATTACTTATTTATCATGTGGTGCATAAATTAATTACGGTAAAGAAACCAATGAATTATGATATTAATATTATGGTTATGATAATATCATACTAGTGAGAGTTGAAAGTCATATGCCACAATCTACAAATGTTCATGATAGTAGGATTACTGAGTAAGGGATCTGTGGTTCGATAAAACTAGTATACTTGTTACATACATTTTATAGTATTTGATTTCTAAGTTGCTTATAAAAAGCAACTAATATAAGAATGTAAATATTTATTATGTAATGAGTTTATTGAATTGGTTCATTCAAAAAAAAGGTTTAATAAACTTTTTTATAAATATTAATATATTATTTCTCAGTATTACTTACATATATGTGATCATTAGACTTGATATTTTGTAAGAATTAAATTGCGGTCTCTATCTATTTCTTAACATGGTCCACTTAATCATATGTAAGGTATTATAAACTTAGGAAGATTTATATAAAGTTGATGAGTAATCAATATGAGATTTGTCATTTCTTACTAGTAGAAAGAATGTGTTATCTGTTTTACGTAATATTGATTTAAGAAATTTGATAAAAAATAGAAAATGGATTTCTAATATTTTAGCATTGCGACGATTACTAGAAAATTGAAATATATATGAATAAGTATCAAAATTTGACATTTTATTTATACCATAATTTATTCAAAATATCATATAATCAAATGATTTAATTGCATAAAAACTAATCATTAAAAGATGATCAATTATTTGACTAAAATCCTCACTATGCGAATACTCATGTCCACAATGCTAGACATTAATATTAACCTATAGATTTCATTGATTACTAGTTAATCAATAATCTTATTAAATGATTTTAATAAGATAAATTGGTGTACCGTTAGATTAGGGTGGAACTTAATAGTTCACACATAATACTAATTATTTCTCGTAACTAAAATTTAAATAGTTTAAAATTTGTTTCGGATAGTTAAATCTTGCCGGTACAAAATTATTCACATTAGTTATATATACATATATATATATATATACACGTGTATTTATAGGAATATGATATTACTTTTTGTTATTATACGTGTAGTGAAGTGCAGGCCGGTTAGGCCAAGGAAGCCATCTAGCCATAGAACTGTGGTCACAAGAATCGCCACTGGAAGCCCTGCCACTCAACACCCACTCAAAGTCAAAACCACTTGGCTATGGGTACGATGTCGAGGTCTCCCCACTGAGATCTCCATTCGCACCAACATCCTCACTGCAGCCAAATGGGTCGGTGAAGTTCTAAATATTGATAGTGATGGTCTAAACACACCGAACCTACCCGTTAGAGCTCTTTTGAAAATCTCCTCGGACAACCCATTGGTCTGAGGCCTCTATTTGGTTTAGCTATAAACTACCCTGATCTTTGGATCTGTCCCAGGTATGAAAACTTAGCCATTTCTTTTGTTTCGCTAGTGGCAAACTAGGTCACGAGAAGGAATTCTGTCCCGCTCAAAACGAGTTTGTCCCCTCTTAATATGGTCCATTGCTTCGATCAAACTATCCTGATCCCCACCCCTGCACCGAGAATCCTGGGTCTCAACCCAGAAGTCACCCCTCCGTTTTCTGATCTCGTGTTAGGGGAAAAGCTCTTTGAGTGCTACACCTCACCCGAGTTGGCATCTGAGTCCAGCTTGCAAATCGAAGTTTCCATTTCTTCCTCAGTAAAGCATATCAAAGAAAACCAATCTTTGGAGTCTGATGGAGGAGTCCAACCAGAAACCATCGCTGCTGCTGAATCGCCTCATCCTGGGTTTGGGCCCAGGCTCAAAATCAGATCAGTTTTCAATCATGGACCCCCAAGCCTATCTCCGTCTCATTACCACGCCCAAGGCCAACAAGGCCCCAAGTTCAAGTCCAGAATGTCTAACCCCTCACCTTAAGAAAACCCGTCCTCATCTAGTCACCTAACAACAGTTGACTTTGCCATCACCAAGAGAAAACTGGAGTATTTTGTCCCACCGCAGCTCATCCCGACTCTGGGAAGATAGGCAAAATTGGACTTCCTACCTGGAGCCCCTCGACAAACAATCCCTTTCCTTGAATTTAAATTCACCCAAAGTCAATCGTAATGGTAGACATTCCGCTCAGAATTTTGAACCACTCTTTCCCAGACATGTCCAAAAATGCTGAGGAGGCGAGCCAAAATGTGATCCAGTCACCCCTTGCAATGAGTCTATTTAGCTGGAACAGCAGGGATCTTAGAGGAGCTCCTACAGTTCGCATTCTAAGTCTCCTCTGTGGGAAACACATGCCTTCTTTTGTCTTTCTTTCAGAAACCAAGTGAGATGACAGCAAATGCCGGAAAAATAGCACAGAAGCTCCGATTCCGAGGTTTACATGTGGTAGAAGCCTAGAGGTCTTGTCCTCTTTTGGAACCCACCAGTCCAAGCTAGATGGTGTTTTAAATACTCAGGTATATGTGTCTGCTATAGATGGCACCTTTCTAGAATTGCATCACTCTGCTGTACATCTGATACGACTTTCTCTAAAATTTTCTGACAGTTGAGCGCTCATTTCTTTTGCTGCTAATAAAGAGCCAGCCAGTCGCACTCTCTGTACATACAGATAACGCAATATCCAAGCCTGAGTGGCCCGGAAAATTACTAAGAAGAATGATGCAGATTAGTTGGTGGAGAGAGAGGATGTTCACAGTATCTAATGCAGAATTTAGTTGAATGAGACTAAATGATTCTATGCTGCTTCTCATGTATAGTATTTTGCAAATGTCCATCCAATTTCTTGCATAAGCATGTCATATTCTTGTGTATCTATTATATTATGGTTTCTCATATTCTTAGGGATATCAAACTGCTTTAGGGCGTCACTTTTGCTCTAAATGCAAAGCTGAATGTGGTCATTCTACTGACTGATATTGTCTTCTTCCCTAGGTTTATGGGTTTTACGACGAGTGCCAGAGGAAGTACGCAAGTGCTAATGCATGGCGGTACCGTGCAGATGTATTTGACTATTTAACTCTTTCAGCAATGTCTTTCCCCCCTGATATACGGGCTATTGATTAGGTGATTCCTTTTCAGCCATGCCCCTGGCATACTAACAACTTCGTGCTTCCATAAAATTACAGTTGCATTTCAGGCTTCATTGAAAGTAAGTGAAGATATTTGGTCGAGTTTCTTTTCTGTTTTGACATGGATTTTTCTTTTCCTGTTTCGAGATTGAGTGAAAAGCATGGTCCATATGTATGTGTGGAATTAAAGATTGAATAAACAGCTTTAGGGTGATAAGTATATGCCGAGTGCCTAAATTTCAGACATTCAGTGCATATCTCTGTTTAGTTAGTTCCGGTTTGTGTTTTAGCCATTTCACATTGCTTAAATAATGGTTGAATATAGCACGTCTCTTTCCTTTTACACAACATTTTATTTATATTTCAATAACCACATGCTGAATCTCTTATCAGTATACATACTTTTCACATTGCAGTCTGATGTGATAAGTTGCCCTTAACTTTTGAAAGGGCCTATTCCATCATTTCTCTATATAATTATTCAAATGTTCGGCAGATACGACTAACTGAACGGAATTGTGAGATCCCGCGTGAGGGCCATTTTATGATCTTATGTGGAGTGATCCAGAAGATACTGAATCCTGGGCTGTCAGTCCAAGAGGAGCAGGATGGCTTTTCGAGTGCAAGGGTCACTTCAGAGGTAACAACTAATTACCCAACTGTAACTCTTAATATATTGTTGTCCTGAGTGTTCTTAAAATTTTTTTTTTGTGCTGTTCAATCAAATTAACAATCTTGATCTGGTTTGTCGAGCTCATCAACTTGTACAAGAAGGCCTTAAAATACATGTTCCAAGAGAAGGGCCTTGTAACAGTGAGTCTAAGTTCTCGGCAACCTTTTTTCTCCCTATATTTTGCACATGAAATTCTATATAGTAGTCGCAAACCTTATTTGCAATTTACATATTTTTATAAGCAGGAACCTAACAAGGATGAAGTAGGATAGGGAAAATTTGTGATGCATTGCCCAATCTTTTCCGTCAAATTTCCGTCAAGAATGTCCAATGAAATCACTTTCCGTGAGATTTCCATGAGACAACATCAGACAGAAATCCTGTTAGAAAAATTCTCTTGGCAATCTATCGGAAAAGTTTTCCGATGGATTTCCAAGAGATTTGACCTCGGTGATTTTCCGATGGATTTGCGTCAGTCAATCTTGACAAAAATTTTCTGTCAACAATTCTTCGACGTCATTCTCTTGGGAAATTCCAACAGAATTTCTCTTGGAAATCCGACGCATTTCCGTCAGATTTCCGTTGGGCTTAAAATTTCCATCGAAACCCCTTCCGAGAGATGGATTTCCTCCGAAATCCGACGGAATATATTGATTTCCGTCAGAAAAGCGTTCAATCTCCATTAAATATGTCTGATGGAAAATTGAGAATTTCTGGTAGTGATTTAGAACCCAGAATAGCTACCACTCCTTTCCTGTGGTCTGGGTTACTCGGTCTCAGTGGGGTCATCAGGGGGGAATGGAATCTCTTGATTTCTGCACGTTCTTGGTCGGAGAGCGTTCTTTCTAATTTGCAGGATGAATGGATGTCAGTTCTCCTTCTCCATTTCCAAAGGTAATATATAGAAAATGACAGTGCCGTATATGTCGGTGTGCTCAGACCCCCATTACATTGACCGTTACTCGGTCGATATTAAGGATTATTAGAGACAGTGAAGAGCCGCCTCCCACGTTCCACAGTATCTTGACTTCGCTACAGTGGAAGGAGATTCTTCAGTATCTTCAATGAGGATGAAACTAGGTTTAAAAAAAATTGGTGATTACCATTCTATTTCATTCCAAGTCCACACTATATTTATTTCCATTTCCTTTTCATTAAGTCCTATCAGACATGACCCGAGAGTCGGTGTATATTGAGACTTCATCCATCCGCTTTGATCCTGGTGTGGTCGGTTAGTCATCGGATCAGACCCATGAGAAGTCACAGCCAAATAATCAAATGACATGTCACGGTGCAGTATACTCGTTATTATATGGCTTTTTGACCCTCAAACACGAGATGCCATTGTTACATTCTCAGCAAAGGGTCACATAACTGTTGTGTATTTTTCTCCCCAAAATCGCATGGATCGTGTTCATATTTGATATGATAACCCGAGATTGTAGAAGTAGAGGTGGTAAAATTTGGCACGACATGAAAAACCATGCCTAAGCTAATATTTTCGATCTACTTGTGGCACAACCTAAAAAAAATTTATACCAGTTTTAAAATATCAAATAAATTTTATAATAAAAATAAAATTATAAGAAAAATTTTAAAAATAATTAATCACACACATATAATTATATTTTAATAATTATTTTAAATATTTTATTCAAATTAATATAAAATTTAGATTAATACACATATTATACTATTATAAAATTATTTTAAAAAAGCATATATATATATATATATTGTGATTTGTGTCAAGTGCAAATCAGCCGAAGTATGAAATATTTGTGTTGGAGCCGACATTTTAGGACCTTCTAAAATGGTGGGCCGAGCCAGCACAACCCGATAGTAAATTCGTGCGGTGCTCGTTCGTCCAAATTGCGAGCTCTATACGGAGGAACCTGTCACGGGGTCGATGCGGGCCACAAATTTTTCCGCACCCCGCTAGGCGTCGACATTCCACTTGCCGACTAGCCACACACTCACCGCGCGTACCGTCAAGGTCAAACGATCACAGAACCGAAGAAGCAATACAAGGGAATCCAAGAACACAATTGGGAAAACGTAACTTGTATTCACAGGTATTACAAGTACACGAAAAACCCAACCCAGATCAGAACACTTACACGCAATCCCACGAGTATATGCCTCACAGTCTCTCACTACTTGCACTCCCCACCCGTCTTGTGCTTTCTCTCAAGAACACCGGACTGCTTGCTCTGACTTGACTTCCACTCACTTGGAGTCTCTGGCTCTCTGTGTCTCTCCTCTGAGAACTCTTGGATTCTTCTCCTCTTCTTTTGCTTCTTCCTCCTCGTTGTGTTCCCTGAGAATGAGACTGACCCCCTTTATATAGAGGAGCCCAACAGACTAGATATGGTAACTGATATATCTGAATCCCTTGATTCTCTCAATCAGATCTCGATCTGTTCAATCTCGGCCGTTGATCTGCAATCTCCAAGATTGTTTCCATAACAGATTGATTTGCCATATCTCCGGAGAATCTTTCCCCGATTGTCTGTTTGACCCAATCTTGATGACTAGGTGCTGACTCAGTATCGTCGATCCGATTCTGATGACTAGGCACTGACTCCGCATCATCGATCCAATCCACTTTCCTCTGGGGCCCACGTCCATGATTGTCTCATACGATCACAGCCGTCCGATCGGGATTGCTGTATCCAACGGTGCTCGAGCATGGTCAAGGACTTATCCGATCTTCACAAGTAGTCAACTCCCCAGCCGCTAAGTGTTGAGCATTCCCTTAGCGTCTACCAGGCCTATCGAGTAGTGCGCACTCCTAGAGTGCCGTTGCTCGGTCACCTCTTGTTCACCGAGCATCCTTGAGCGTTGCCTCGCGCCTTGCTCATGGACTTCCTCACCACCGATACGCGCATTCGCCTACTTGTGAACAGTGACACTCCATAGCCACCATCTAGTCCCTCGGCACTCTGCCGAGCCTTGATCGAGCGTCCCTTCACTGGTGCCTCCGCGCACGCTTGTGTGACCATCTCCATACTTGCCCGCTCATGGACCTGCAATTGATCCCGACACCTCGCACTTGATTGCCTGCGCATCCTCGTGTGCATGCTATGCGCTACCACTATCCGAAGGTACGGCCTGTGGTACGCATTCTCCGGGTCAAGAGTTCAGGGGTCTAACAGAACCCTTCCTTGTTAGCCCGCCACAGAACCATATATATTCCTTCCGCGTTATATTTTTTGATACGAATTATATGGTCGCGAGATGAGAGCCGGTTGTCCTTGTCGTTCTCCTGTACGCTTGCGGCCTGGGGACCACAGTTCGATGACGTACCAAAATAATGCTGTTCCCTGGCACCCCAGTGGGATGGCCAATCAATCAACAACCGCAACCCTGGGGGAGAATTATTGAGTGTAGTGTAATGAGAAAACGCCAGATTCGTCGGCGAAAAAAATTTGATGCTCCGGGTACCGGGACGGTTCAGTAAGTATACTTTTTTTTTTCCCTTCATTTTCCTATGACAGTTATAATATGTATAAATTTTTTTTAGTACGGAGGAAATTTATAAATTTATAAGTTTATTAAGAGGTATGACAAGATAAGAATAAAAAAATATAAAAATTTTATAATAAGAGTAGATTCTAAGACATGTTAGTTGTTAAATTAATGACATTACAATTTGAATAAGAATTATTCGGTTGGCATTTTTAATGATTTATATATATATATATATAACAAATATAACCATATTTCCCCTTTAATCAAATAAATTTAGATTAAGAAAAATGTTATTTGATATAATAATATTATTTTTATTTTAATAAATTAAAATTTATATATTTAATTCTTATTATAAAATTTAAATTATAAAATATGGTCCACACAACAAGTAATTATTCTCATTAATATTACACACCAACATTGATCTTGCCAACTCCCACGTAGTTTAGGAAGGACACACTTGGACAAATATTTACCTTCACACCTTACCAGCATAACAGGTTATGCTAATCCGAATGTAACTCATAGATTATGATTTTCAATCGACCGGGCTTTGCTTAATCGGTGACATGAGGGTCGATCGGGATGACTAGGCACAGTTCTAAGAGTGGATCATGAATTAGCACGTTGCCTCAAAGTGCCTAACCCGAATAAGCCCCAAGCTGTCTCCGGCCAAGACCTCTCCTTGGCCTTCATGTGGAGGACTCTTGCCCAGGAGACCCAGCCTTCCCAGGGCACCCTCTTGTCCCAGGGGCTCCCCCACTCCAACAGAAGCTTCAGCCCTCTCTCGGCCTCTCTCTCAGCCTCCTCGAACCTCCCTCGGCCCAAGTAGACCTGAGCCAGCACCACATGCGGATCTCCGACGAATGGGTTCCTCTCGATACACCCCAACAGCAACTCCTCGGCCCCCTCGTGAGTCGACCCGGCAACCGCCTCCCAATACAAGTCTCTCGCCTCGATCTGCTCCTGCAGGCCGAGGATCCTGGTGCAGCCCTCGAAGACCGGCGGGATCACCAGCTCGATATCCTCGTCCTCCCGATCCATCACTAACTCCCCTCTCCTCTTCTGTTCCATGAAGATCTCTTCCTCCCTCGTGACGAGCGAGTGCACTGCCCCTATCCTTGAGATCAAGTGCATCCAAAGCCCGGGCTTTCCGTCGCCAGGCCAGAGAGCAGCCACGGTGTTGCTCCCCGAGAACTCCAACCGCCCGTCGTAGTTCTCGAACAGCTTGTCCTGGAACCCGAACAGCTGCTCGCTGAAGTCGGCCATGACCATCATCAAGTAGGTGGCGACAAACCGTCGAGAAACCTCTACGTCCTCCCCGGTGCTGTCGTGCTTCAGGGTCATCCCCTCTGGTGGCACGAGGGAATTGATCTTCTTCCTCCATGGCTCCTCCGAGTTGAAGACTCCTTTCTCCCTGGCAACTCTCAGGGAGATGCTGGAGGCCTTGAGGTGGTCGAGGAGCTCAGAGTCATTGGCGTAGTTGTACAAAAGGTACTCAAAGACGAGTTTCCGGCGTGAGACCGAAAAGAAGAGGTGGACGAGCCGCTCGGCAGGGCCGCCGACATAAGCCCGTATGAAATCTCTCCCCACATCCGGCTCGAACACAGCGAGGTCGGTGATGGAGTTGGAGTAGGCGGAGTGGTAGAGACCGCAGAGGCAGACGGCATTTGGGGACCGCCAGATCTTGAGGATCCTGTAGACGGCAACGAGGTGGTCGACGAAGCTGCCGAGCTTGTGCCAGCACTCCCCGGCACTGGCCGAACGGAGGACAGCCACAAGGGTGGGCAGCCTGGGGTCGACCAGCTCGAGCTCTCCGCGGAGGAAGGGCCGTGCCGCTTCCAGAAGGCTCTGGAGATAATCACTCTCATCATCATGGACAAGGTGGCCATTGCTGGGCTGAGAAGCAGGAGGAAGAGAGGGTGAAGAAGGCATTGCTTTGGCTCTTGGGAGGAAGAAGAGGGAGAGCTCTAAAGTTCAGGCCCTGCAGTTCGTGATGCCAAATGCCGATGGCGGATGAGTCCTATAAATAAGTAAGAGGCACTCAGTCTACTCCTCCATCTCTTTAACATAAACAAGATTTCTCTCAATATAAACACATTCTGTTCTGTTCATCACGTTGTCGTGCCCTTGGTGCCTCGGCGGTCAATAATTTTCTATTTTAACGCGACAAGAAAAGAAAATAAAAAAATAAATAGGTATAAAATTACATAACAAAAATTAAATATATAAGTAAATTCTCTATTGTTACTGCACGGACCCCTTCTCCTGTTCTAGGTCTAGATGCCTGGTTCCACTAGATAGAGGTCATAGGGAGCTTTATTATCCCTTTCGGGAAATTAGAGATGGCTAAATTAGGCAACCAAATAAATATGATCCTGCAGAGTATAAAAATATTTTAATTTATAAGATTAATATTTTAATTAAATATAAATCATGATATTTTTTGGGGAAAGTGTTTGAGTTAATC
>CXYZ01001234.1:4074-88775 GCA_900006705.1 Sonneratia caseolaris
CAAACTTCAAACCTTGAGGAGGAACTTTGAAAATTTAAAGATAAAAGATTTTGAGACAGCTAGAGATTATTATACAAGAGTGGATTCAATCGTGAATCAATTAAGGGCCTACGGGGATGAGATTTCAGAAAGTAAAGTTGTTGGGAAAATATTAAGTACTTACGGTGAAAAATATGATCCTATTGTTGCTGCTATTGAAGAATAAAAGGATATAGAAAACTAACAGCTACAGAATTAATGGGATCTCTAGAGGCCCATGAACATAGATTAGAAAGGCGTAATGGGGGTTCTACTGAGAATGCCTTTCAATCTAAGTTTAACAAGCTGTCTCAAAAACCTAAAGAAGGTGGAAGAAAACAAAGTGAAAATATAAAAAATAAGGACATCAAAAAGGGAAATGTTCCACCTTGTGGCATATGTAGGAGGAAGAGTCACTTGGAAAGTGATTGTTGGTTTAAAGGAAAACCATAATGCCAAAACTGTAAAAGGTCCGGTCATCTTGAAAAGGCTTGTTGATTAAAGAAAAATATCAAGCAAATTTTTCTGAAGAAAATGATGATAACCTTTTTTACGCTTGCCAAGCCGCAACAATAGAAAAGCAGGATACATGGTATCTTGATAGTGATTGTAGTAACCACATGACAAAAGATGACATCATATTTTGTCATCTTGAAAAATTCAAGACGAAAGTCAAGATAGGAAATGGCGATTGTATGGAGGCAGTAGGCAAAGGCACCATTGCCATTGATACAAAGAATGGCAAGAGGTACATTCATGAGGTACTCTTGGTCCCTAGCATTAATACAAATTTACTTAGCGTTGGCCAAATGGTGGAGAAAGAGTACTCTTTGCATTTTGAGGGAGACTCTTGCACGATATACGACAAGCAAGATGGTTCTCTCCAAATTGCAAGGGTAAAAATGGAGAAGAATAGGTGCTTCCCGATTCAATGGAGATATGCAAGTGATGCAGCAATGATATCACAAGTGGATGAGTCATGGCTATGGCATTGAAGGCTTGGGCACTTCAACATTCACGGATTGAAGTTTTTGCATCAAAAAGAGATGATGTCCGACCTACTAGCAATAAAGGAGATCAATGGTGTCTGCGAAGCATGCATGCTTGGATAGCAACACCGACAACCATTCCCTTTTGGAAAAGCTTGGAGAGCCAAGGAGTCATTGGAGCTGGTGCACACAGATGTTTGTGGTCCAATGCGCACTCCGTCACATGAACAAAATAGGTACTTCATCCTCTTCATTGATGACTATACTTGAATGACGTGGGTTTATTTTCTACGTGAAAGATCACAAGGATTTGAAATTTTCAAGAAATTTAAGGCTCACATTGAAAAGCAAAGTGGCCGCTACATAAAGACTATAAGGAGTGACCGAGGCACGGAGTACACATTCAAAGAATTCAACAAGTTCTGTGAGAATGAAGGCATGGAGCATCAACTCATTGTGGGATACGCTCCTGAACAAAACGGTGTCTTTGAGCTAAAGAATAGAACTGTAATGGAGATAGCTAGAGCCATGCTAATGGAGAAGGATCTTCCAAAGACATTCTGGGCTGAGGCAGTGAATACAACAATCTACTTGTTGAACAGGTGTCCAACAAAGGCAGTTTAAGATAAGACACCAATCGAAGCCTGGAGTGGACGGAAGCCATCAGCAAAACATCTTAGAGTCTTCGGCTGCATCTGCTACATTCACATTCCGAACGTGAAAAGGAGTAAGCTAGATGAGAAGACGGAGAAAGGAATCTTCTTGGGCTATAGCACTCAATCAAAAGGCTATTGAGTCTATAGCTTAAGAACAAACAAGCTCGTGATCAGTCAAGATGTCAAATTTGATGAAGACGCCATGTACAATTGGAAGACAAGAGAAGTTGAAAGAAGAGGCAACAACATGCCATCACTACTACAACAACCTGTTCAACCAAATACACCAGTTCAGGCAACCAGAGATGAAGCAACAGAAGCACAAGAGCCCTCTCCAGATTCACCACCAAGGAGAACAAGACCCTTGTCCGAGATATACGAGCAATGCAATATCACAATAATGGAGCCTGAAAGCTTTGAAGAAGCTTCCAAGCAAGAAATTTGGAGAATGGCTACGGAAGAAGAAATCAAAATGATCAAGAAAAACAAAACATGGGGACTAGCCGACTTTTCTCAAGACAAAGAAGTTATTGGAGTCAAGTAGGTCTACAAGATGAAGCTCAATCCTGATGATTCAATGCAAAAGTACAAAGCAAGACTTGTAGCAAAGGGGTACTCACAACAATTTGGAGTCGACTGCAATGAGACATTTGCTCCTGTTGCACGGCTAGACACAATATGAGCACTCCTTGCACTTGCTGCTCAAAGGAGATGGAGAATTTACCAATTAGACGTGAAGTCGGCCTTCCTCAATGGCTATCTTGAAGAAGAGATCTATGTGGAGCAACTTGAAGGATTTGTCAAAGAAGGACAAGAAGACAAGGTACTTAAGCTAAAGAAAGCCTTGTACGAGCTAAAACAAGCTCCACGAGCTTGGTATAGTAGAATTGACAATTACTTTGCCGAGCAAGGATTCATGAGGAGCAAAAGTGAGCCAACACTGTACATCAAGACCCAAGGTATGAACAACACACTCATTGTCTCTCTGTATGTTGATGATCTTATATATAGAGGAAACAATGAGGAGATGATCGAGGACTTCAAGAAAGATATGATGAAGACTTTTGAGATGAATGACTTGGGGTTGATGCACTACTTCTTGGGAGTGGAGATAAACCAACAAGAGGATGGTATATTCATTGCCCATAAGAAGTATACGGAAAGTCTCATTTGCAAGTTCAAGATGAATGGCTGCAAAATAGTGGCAACCCCGCTTGACAGCAATAAAGCACTCAAGCTAAAAGATGGTGCACCAAAGGCAAACGACTCACTCTACAGAAGTCTCATTGGAAGTTTGCTCTACTTGACAACTACTCGACCTGACATCATGTATACAACTAGCTTGCTATCAAGGTTCATGCAAAGTATGAGCCAAGTTTACTATGGAGCAGCTAAAAGAGTCCTCAGATATTTGCAGGACACAAGGAACTACGGCATATGGTACAAATCCACACCTGACGCAAAATTAGTCGGTTATACCGACAGTGATTGGGCAGGATCAATGGATGACATGAAGAGCACATCAGGCTATGCATTCGCACTTAGCTCAAGAATCTTCTCTTGGGCTACAAAGAAGCAAGAAACTGTGGCACAATCATCAACTGAGGCAGAACATGTTGCAGTAGCAATGGCAACAAGTCAAGCCTATGGCTTAAGCAGATATTTGAAGACATGGGAGAGCCACAAGTTGAAGCCACAACAATTTATTGCGATAGTAAGTCAGCTATAGCTATGGCGAAGAATCCGGCATTTCACACAAGGACGAAACATATAAATATCAAGTGTCACTTCATTAGAGAGGTTGAAGCCAACAAAGAGATAGAGCTCAAACATTGCAAGACAGAAGAACAGTTGGCTGACATTTTTACGAAGGCACTACCAAAAGCAAAGTTCGAAGCACTACGAGAGAAGCTTGGAGTTGCCGAATTGCACACCAAGGAGGAGTATTAGAATGTGGTGTACAATTCTAGAATGTTCTACACAATTCTAGAATATGCTACACAATTCTAGAAAGTTCTATACACTTCTAGAACATGGTGCACAATTCTAGAATATTCACTTTCTAGAACACTCATTAGGGACTAGTATAAATATATGATGTACTCTTCCATGTAAGAAGAAAAAGAAGAAGTTGAAGAAACAAGAGCAAGAATTAATCAATTAGCCATTTCTCTTCCTCCAATACTCATATAACTTTCACACTTCCTTATTCACCTCCTCTTCCAATTAGCTATATTCCCACCTTCCTCTATACTCCTACCATTCCTATACACCTAAACATAGACACCAACAGAATAAAAGCCATGAGTCTCGCCTTATTACGTGTTCTTTTTAGCAGCTGTAATCTCCATGACTTCCTTGATGACCATCGTGCACAAAATGGTCGTCGGACCGAGCAATCCATGTGCGTTTCCAATCCGAAGGCAAAGATAATAGCTAAATTTATCTAGAACTGAGTTTCTAATTTCCAAAGGATTGGTTGATGGGTGAGATAGGGAATATTGGAATCTACGATACATACCAATGAGCAGGCAATGGGCTATCCATCACAAACTAAACCGCTTGTAAACAGCCTTTTAAAGTGAATGAAAAGAAAATTGGTGCCAAACACTGAAAGAATTGGCATGCAAACACAGAGTTCAATCTCTCAAGCATTCCTAGAATCAAAAGCGAGAAATTTCAACTATTGGAAGGCAGCAACCAATGACCAGGATTGTTTGCACTCGCCAAAACCCACTCTAGCACTGAGCATTTGACTGCAAAAACCCAGAACCCAAAGCTTACCGCGCCTTCTGAAAATGCACAGGCATGGGCCTGAGAAGAGAGCCTTACAATCTTGAGAGAGAGAGAGAGAATTCGTGATGGAGAGAGGCGAAGGAAACAGAAAGTGGTTACACTGCCACTTCGATCAGTAGAGTTTCCATCGAAGAAGGAGGAGGACACGACTAGGAAGGTGAAGGCGCCATGAGGACCTCCATCTGTGGGACATGGAGTAACCGGAGTTGAGCCTAAGACTGAGCTGATCTTCAGTCGCACCCGCAACGAGCGGGAATCGGCTCAACCGTGTCAACATGTAACATGCTAACAACATACGTCAACCAATAATAATAATAACTACAACATTTTTAAATTATTAAATAAATAATAATAATTGAATTTTCAAAAAGTTAATAAACCTTATAAATATTTAATATTAACCCAACAAAGAGAGAGAGAGAGAGAACGGCTTCACATTATGTGACAAAAAGTAGAGTTCTATTCATAGTTTTTAAAACCGGACCGGGCCGGCCGGTTCGACCGGGAACCGGCTGCTCACCCGATCCGGTTCTCACAAAAAATCTAATTATTATTTAAATGAGGTCAAATTCAATTGAATTGGCTGGTTCTCACTTGAATCAATAAATCTAATTGAACCGATGAATAAACCGGCCAATTCAGAAATAAAAATAAAAACATATTATAATATACTTATTTTATTTTACTAGACTTATATTTATATTTTATGTTAAATTTGAGACTAATATTATAACTATATTAATTATTTTGATTATAAATCATAATTAAATTTTAATATTATATTAATTTATTGGAATATTATATTATTAATATTATTTATTAAACATGCGGTTCAACCTATTAAACCCCCGGTCCGATCCATGAACCCATACCTTGACCGGTTCCTAGCCCGGTCCGGTTTTAAAAACTATGGTTCTATTACGAGTGTCACCACGTAAATGTGGTTAGGAGGCAATTCTGCCTTGAGGTTACTTTTCCCTTGAAGTGTGATCGCGCCGAGGCTTTTGGAGCCCAGCCCATAATAATGGGCCAGATATCGAGAAATTTCATTAATCATGATTACTCTATCAAGGTCGGTCCATTAAAAGGTAGATGCGATAACCGAGATTTGAAGTTGTAATTTTCCTGCTGTTAAGATTGATACTACTGCCCAGCACCACGGCGGAAATTATTGGGAAATTTGCGCAACCTCTGCACGGGGGGTTTCTCATACAGGGAAGCGGAGAAGGCTTATAATTATCGCGACAGGCAGTCCACAAGACGAGTCTAAAGTTGTGGGCCACCGACAGACATGCGTCCCTTGAGTAGTGCGCTGGCTCTCTGCTGCTCGACAAGGTCATCGGAGTCTTTCGCAAGCGAGCACCGATTGTTTTTTTCTACCATTGATCGATGAAATCAAAGATACTGTTAGTAACTAACTGCCTACATCCTCAGTTACACAGACATTACTTTTGAGTTGAGATCGGCAGCCAATTCCGCCTCTGCACCAATGCATAGCTTCAGCTAAATAATCAGAACCTTTCCCAGAACACCAATTGCTACTCAGATCCCTATCGTATAGCAGTCAACAAACAATTGTAAATGCCGGCTGATACTGGAAAAATCCCCCTTCGAATCTGACGTTTTCTCGAAATCAACGGCACAAGGGAAAACATTGTCAGTGGAAATCCGGAGAGCGGATTCAAGAGAGTCCTATCAACTAACACAGCTCCTCTGGTTCTCGACTTCCCTTCCCGGGTAAAATGGAGCCTCAATTTTTTTACTTCTAACGTATTTCGATGGAACTTCGAAGTAGAGGACACTAACAAACATGTTCCCTGTAAAAAGCCTGATATACGAAACCTGTCAGTATTCTCGTCCTCTATACCCGATATACAAGGGGGTCCTTGAAATGCTCCAGGCGGAGAAGGACCTCGCCGAGTGACTGAGACGAGGGGAGCGGCTGCTTCACTGGCTGGTGCTCCAAGGTGACGTCATAGTCCAGGCGGAGACAGCGGAGGGCCTCCACGTGCTCACCGCGGTTCTTCAGGATGTTGCCGACCGTGTTCCCCTCCGCCTTGGCGCTGCGGTATGCCCGCTTGGCCGAGCTCAGCTCTCCATCTTCTCCACCGATCTCCGACGCACTCGCAGAGCTCCTGGCCGCCTTTCCTGCGTATTAAATTCATTTGAATACATAGAAAATTAAATCCATTTTCACTTAAAAATTTAAATTAATATATGACGGTGTTTAATTATTATATAAGTCTACAACTTTAACTTTTTCTTCATTTAATCAACATGAGATCGTATATCTCAATACCTGCGCTTACGTGATAACATAGTTCACTTTGCCACGTATCATTAAATACTTCTCAACAACTGTTTATGAGCCGGTTATTCTTCTTTCGGTCTCGGACGATGGGAACAATTGGTTATGAGTCAGGCAATTTTCTTCTGCACTCGGGCTTAATATCAACTGACCATAAACCGGGCTTCCAGATCCGGGTCAGGTAAGGTTCAAAACCATTGACTTTGATACCATGTTAAGTTAGTTATCAGATCGGACCAATTTCCACTTAAAAATTTAAGCTTAAAGATGGTGGAACCCAACATTCTTATGAGCTCACAATGTTTTCTTCATTTAATTGATGTAGGATCGTATATCTCAATACTCGCCCCCACCCGACAATGTGGTCCACTTTGTCATGTGCCATTAAACACCTACCCTCAACAACTGTGTACGAGCCGAATATTCTTCTTTCGATCTCCGACGAATGGGACCATGAATCGGGCTTTTGGACTCGAGTTGGGCAAGGTGCAAGTCTACTAGCTTTGATATCATGTTAAATTCATTGTGAACCCATAAAGGATTAAATTCGTTTCCACTTAAAAGTTTAAACTAATAGGTGGTGGTACTCAAATTTTTTATAAATTTATAACTTTTTCTTTATTTAATTGGTATGAAATTGAGATATGGGGATGGTGAGGTTTAGGGCACCACCAATTTCACAATATGATGGAGATATGCGGTTGATTTGTAACTTTTCTGGCAGGACTATTTCTTCGTTTTAATTGAGAATGTGCCGTCAAACCGCAGACCCGGTGCGAACTGGGCGCAATGATCCGACTCGAATGGATAACCCGGCATGCCCTACGTTATAGGATTATCTCTAATTTATAACCATGATAATCTTTCCTTTCTTTCAGTTTTATTATATATATAAACATAAAATTTTCTGATACAGAGAAAATAGCTTTTAGAAGAAATTTTTTTATAATTATTATATGACATTAACAAATATAATTTTTTCTTTTTATTTAATGGTTACTTTTTTTTTAGTTTACTAATTTATTTCAAAATTTATTTAATATTTGTTTAATTTTTAACAATCATTATTAAACTATTATACCATATAAGTATATTAATAAAATGTATTCCCTATCTTTTGTTTTGTAATGCAAAATATTAATTAAAAGAGTAATTCACATAATAAAGATGGAGGTCCTGAAAATGCAGAGTTGTCCGCCATTGCTCATGATTTGGAATGAAAGTTCCCATCCTCTCTGCCAATGTGTACATGGTGCCACCTACGGGAGTCATTAGCTTAATCTCCTATCAAATTATATGCACAATTTTAATTCATACATTTATGTCAATCTAAAAAATCAAGATAATAAGCAACTCTAGTAACATTTGGACATTACAAATGGACTTGGCTCTTATCCCTCCTTGACACGATACTTCAATTAGCCGGTCAAGCTACATAACATAAGTCATCTCTGGTATCCATCGCACAGGACTTCAATAGGCAATAAGTCGCCATTCAAACTCGTGTCGAATGACCGCATCGTAATTAATTCTTTTTTTTTTCAAAAATAAAAATGAAATATTGCAGTAGTAATAATACCACCAAAATCTTTTATAGTTAAAAAAAATCAATATATTAGAGAGATTTGAATTCACAATCTTAAATTTAATAAATTGGATAATAGTGGTATTTAAATTTCACTTAAGATCAACCCCAATTAGCTATCATACTAGTATTCCTTATTACTTGAAATCCACTTCTTTATATATACATATATATATATATATATATATATATACACACACATCTTCCTGCGGGTGCAAGAAGATGGAGGTCCAAAACAAAATAAGAATCAAAGCTGCGTAGGAAGTGAGAATCCGTTGTCTTTGAATCGGTCGGTCAGCCTTCCCGAAGAACAGCCGCCTTCAGTCATACGTTTGGACGGGGACTGATCACTCAATTCGCTTTTCTTTTCCTAATTAATGATTGTATTTCTCCGCAATATTTTTATTAACATTTTTTGCCCCATGGGTCACACGTAATACCCAGAATTTCAGTAAGATTGCACAAGATGTGATTCAACACGGGTCCGTACAACTCTGTCAATTGTAATTTCTTTTTCATTCACAAAAATTCAAACTCCAAATTCCATTTAAAAGAGATACTGTACCATATTATCCCCTAATTATGATTAATTTATTTCAGTTAACAGTATTATTAATTTTAATCCGTCACTGACAGTGCCATCGAGATCTCTACTCCAATTCTGGAGTCACACCGAGTATTTGTCCAATAACATTAAGGAGGAAGAAGAAGAAGAAGAAATCGTGTTGGCTGGGCTCATGGTGTCTGCAATATTAATAATATATATGTTAAGAAGGAAGAGGTTATGGAATACACATACACAGTTTATGCTATCTCCAATATCATAAATTTACACAAAATATAATTCACTCATACCGTGTATTTGTCCAATAACATAAAAAAAGAACAAAGAAAAACAATTTTTGCTATCTCTAGTATCATTAAATTTGACTATACAAATAATAATTCTTTTTTATTTATAAGATTTGAACTAAAATTTAATTTAAAAAAAAGAAGTAAATTTGTATTATTCCTCTATACCAATATTTATGATTAATTTATTTCAGCCGTGCGGTGTATTTGTCCAATGACATTAAAAAAAGAAAAACAAGAAGAAGAAGTCGTCACATGGACTGGGCTCGTGGTGTCCGTAGTCTCCGTAATATAAGTGTTAAGATGGAAGAGGTGGAGGAGTGCACATTTTCTGGTGTCTCCTGTTATGGCAGCTCCCAGTCTATTTCGTCTTCTTCTTCCACTTAACATTGCATTACTGTTCACACCAGCGGTTTCTCAGAAGAACGCAACCATACGCGTCGGCTCTTCTCTCTCCCCGGCCACCCCTAGCAACACCTACTGGCTGTCTCCGTCAGGAATCTACGCCTTTGGCTTCTTCCCGAGAGGCGGAGATCGCTACTCCGTCGGCATCTTCATGGCCGGCATCCCGCAGAAGACCGTTGTCTGGATGTTCGATCGGGACGGCCCTCCGGTACCAGGCAACTCCACCCTGAGCTTCACGGCGAACCGTGGGCTCATCTTGCAATCGATGGAGAGCAAGGTCATTGCCAACCCAAACGAGACCGCCGCCTCTGCCTCCATGCTGGACTCCGGCAACTTCGTCCTCTACAACTCCCAACAAAATGTAATGTGGCAGAGCTTCGACTCGCCGACCGATACCATCCTTGAAGGCCAGCACATCTCAGCCGGCCAGGAGCTGTTCTCGGCGGCCTCGGACACTGACCCGTCAACCGGGATCTTTCGGATCAAGATGCAAGAAGACGGGCATCTCGTCATGTACCCAACTAACACACCTGACATAGCTGATCACGCTTACTGGGCATCCCACACCAGTGGAAGTGGGGACACCGTGACGCTCAATCTCGCGAGCAACGGCCTTCTCTACCTCATAAACGGTACCGGTGAATACTTGAAAAATATGACCAGCGGAGGATATACAGGATCCGATATTGTTTACCGTGCCAGGATGGATCCGAATGGGATTTTTCGACTGTACTCTTATAACACGACGCAGAAAGGAACTTGGTTGACCGAGTATTCATCGACATACGACAAGTGCGATCCCAAGGGCATCTGCGGCGTGAACAGTTTCTGCATCAACAACGATCAAGTTGCTGATTGTAAGTGCCTTCCGGGGTTTGACTTTGTGCACACCGGCAACAAAACATCCGGCTGCGAAAGGAGTTCTGTAGCGCCGAGCTGCAAGGTAACGGATTTGAACATTAGCATCTCAGAGCTCACCAACATTGAACTACCAGATAATTTCTACGCAGAGGTGGCTGTTCAAGCCAAGAACGATTGTCAGGAAGAATGCCTGCACGACTGCAACTGTGAAGCCGCAACTTATAGCCAAGATAGATCATGCAAAAAACAGAGGCTCCCTATACGCTATAGTCGGAGGAATCTTGGGAGTTCAAATTCACTCTTCGTCAAGTTTCAACAACCTGGGGGCGTGCCGCTGAGGCCTCAAGGACGAAGAAGAGAAAAGATCCGTGTGGACGCTTTAGTAGTGAGCTTGTCATTCACAGTACTTGCAGTGGTAACTACAGTAATCTGCGCGATCTTTATCTATAGGAATCGTCGTGTTTGCCTTCATAGAACCATGCCTGCAGACCACAGCCGTGGGATTGTTGACGATGTTGCACCGAGGTCATTCACTTACAATGAGCTCGTCGAAGTGACACGAGAGTTTCATGAAGAGATCGGGAAGGGAGCTTTTGGAGTTGTGTATAAAGGGACCTTGTCTAATGGACAAGATGTTGCTGTTAAGAGGCTCGAAGGAGTATCCACCGATGGGGAAAGAGAGTTCCAAACTGAGATGAAGATCATCGGGAGGACCCATCACCGAAACCTCGTCCGGCTGCTCGGTTTTAGCCTGGATGGATCGAGTAGGATGCTTGTTTATGAGTACATGAGGAACGGGTCGCTTGCTGGTCTTCTCTTCACGGCGGAGAAGCTGCTCCCCTGGGAAGACAAGATGAGAATCGTGCGCAACATAGCCAGCGGTCTCCTTTACCTCCATGAGGAGTGTGAGACTCCGATCATCCACTGCGACATTAAGCCCCAAAACATTCTCATCGATGAGCACTATTGCGCAAAGATATCCGATTTCGGGTTGTCAAAGCTGCTGAAGCCAGACCAGAGCAACACCTTCACCAAGATCCGGGGGACGAGGGGCTACGTTGCCCCGGAGTGGCACAAGAACCTTCCCATCACGACGAAAGCCGACATTTACAGCTTCGGGGTGGTGCTGCTGGAGATCGTATGCAGCCGGAGGAACATGGACCAGAGACTTCCTGAAGAAGAGATCATCCTCGAGCACTGGGTCTACGACTGCTTCCAGGCANGTGGTGCACGCTCGAAGAGCCGTCGCTACGCCCATCGATAAGGAAGGTTCTGCTGATGCTCGAAGACACCGCAGACATCTCGGATCCTCCTTGTCCCACTTCGTTCATCACCTTCATCTAAAGCTGCTCTTTGAGGTTATCGGTGGAATTGTTCCAAATGATAAGTGCAATGCCGTGATTTGATACAGTACAATTAATGAGTTTCGATTTCCACTTAACGTTAGTCAAAACTCCAACAAGAACCAACTTTGCTATGTTTGGCTATGCAAGATCTGTTTCCCTTCACCATATTATTCTCATGCATTGCTTCCCAAATCTTCGAATCACGGAATGCTATTACAAGGTCAAGACATGCACGCTTCAGTATTATGAATACCCAAAAAGGCAGTCGAATCTGCGATTTCATTACGGAGTTGGATGCATGTTTTGCCAATCGTCGAAAAGCCAAGTAGATGTTGAATTAGTACATTGGAGCAAGCTTGAGGCAACTTCAGAAGAAGTTCTCCGTTTGAATCGAATTCCTTTTCACATATATCAATTTGTAGTAGAGAAGTGGAATAGTGAAAACTACCCGATCCAGAATCTGCCGCAATTGTAATGCTCTTGAAATCTGCATATTATTTCTACCAGAAATAGTAATACGACTAAGCTCATGACCGCTGTGAAGTTTCCCTACGTCTTTCCTTGCCATTTCCGTTTCTCATCCAAAGAAGACTCGAGGGGTCAAAGAGCCTTGGATAGGCATCCTTTTTTTTTCCCGCTCGAGTCAAGGCCTTTTGGGTTCAAAAGAAGGGCGATGAGCGTTCCGTTTCTTCCAACTCATACTCTAGAGGGAGACAGGAGGACATTAGCATAGGCATTTCCACTAATGAAGATGATCGAACCGAGTACCTCTTAGTCTCAGGTCAAAGTCAATATTGCAGAAAGTCCGTTTCACGGATGGACCCTACGGTGAAAATCAACATGTGCCATTATTGATCGGCCCTTCGGATGCGTTCTCGATTTTGTTGGGCACAGCCCAGCATGCTTGTAATGTCCATTGGGTACTCATCAAAGCCTCAAAATTCCACCACTGAATATGAACAGACGCGATGAGTCTCGCCTCATTGCCTGCTCTTTTTTATTATTAAATAAAAAACTCTGTATTTTAAATTATTAAATATAAAATAATAATTAAAAATTAAAAGATCAATAAACCTTGAAAATATTTAATATTAAGCCAAAAAAAAGGGTTTTTTGAATGGCTTGACATTATGTGAACAACGGTAAATTTCTATCGCTCATGCATATATTGTTTACAAGGCAATACTGCCTTGAAGATACTTTTTCCTTTGAAGTGTCATCGCGCAGAGGCCTTTGGAGCCCAGCCCATTATAATAGGCCAGACCCATATACCACTTTTTCCCATATACTTTTTTAGACAATTTGATATCGAGAAATTTTATGAATCATAATGATCTATCAATGGATCGGCATTTCAAGGTAGATGCGATTACCGATATTTGAACTTGTAATTTTTCTGCTTTTACTACTTAGCATCTCGACAGAAATTATCGGTAGATTTGCGCTAGAGGTGGCAAATCGTGTCGGTTTGGTCTTATTAGGTCGTGCCGGCGAGGCACGATAAAGGGGAGGGCACGATAAGAGCTGGCCCATGCACGGTCCTTTATAATATAGGGTCAGGTTGGACTGACAAGATAAGACAATGGTAGCCTTGACTTGGCACGATAACACGATAATTTCTCTTAATCGTGACTTGTCTACTTCTATCATTTAATAGTCTATGATAGTTTATTAGATTTTTTTTAATTTTCCTAATCGAGGTATCATTCCAGTTTGGCATGGGGATTGTCGGGCCTAGCACGTCCAATATAAATTATTGGGCATTGTCGACACAGCACGATAAAGCTTGGCCCAATACAGTGTTATCATGCCATGGCGAATTTTACCAGGTCTAATTTGCACTATCTTTGCACAAAGGGGTTCTCATAAGGGGAAGTGTAGAAGGCTTATAATTATCATGACATGCAGCCCACAAAAAGTAGTCTAAAGTTATGGGCCACCAACATATATGCGTGGTTGAGCTATTATATCCACAGTTTTTAAAATCGGATCAAATTAGAAACCGGTTAAAATATGAGTTTACGGGTCAAACTATGAGTTTAGTGAGTAAATTACATTTTAAATAAATAATATATATAATTAATATTAAATACCAATTTATAATTTTAAAGTTGAAAATTTTCATTATAATATGTAAATTCAATAAATGGATACAATTTGAAATTTAATAAATATGAAATGTAACATAATATATTGATAAGATTTTTTTATTTTAAAATAATCTTTAATTTACCAAATTCGATCATGATCAAATTGAAAATTGGCATGTTTAAATGGATCTAACCAGTTTTAGAATTTATTTAAATTAATTAAGTAAATTGAACTAGGTGACTACATGATTCCTAATAAGTTCAGTCTGGTTTTAGAAACTATATTTCTGTCACCGTTGTCTCTCACATAATAAAATTCCGAATCTAAATGCCATGAATGGCAAAATTGGTTGCATTGTACGATAATCCAATTTGAGTCAAATTTAAATATTATTGAATTTTTTAGATATTGAGTGATATTAAAAAAGAAAAAGAAAGAAGAAAGCTATTATTATTTAAAGAAAAAAAAAAAGAGGATTCACAGCTCATTCATAATTTGATGAAAGGGCTCCATTTTTTTAAATAGGCAACATGGCATGCCCCAAGGATTGAGATACTGCCAGATATGAATTGATCTTTTCGTGAGATTTAGTTTTCCTTTTTTTTTCTTTTTTTGGAGATTCAAAATAAGAGTGCGACAAATTCAATTCAATGTGGATAGGCAATTTGTGGCACATGAAGAAAGTACATTAATAGATGGCGCAGCACAGTATCAAGCATAGTTTTTAAAACCGGACTGGGCCAGGAACCGGTCAAGGTATGGGTTCATGGGTTCATGGGTCGGACCGGGGGTTCAATGGGTTGAACTGTATGTTTAATAAATAATATTAATAATATAATATTCCAATAAATTGATATAATATTACAATTTAATTATGATTTATAATCAAAATCATTAATATAGTTATAATGTTAGTCCAAATTCAACATAAAATATAAATATAAGTCTAGTAAAATATAATATGTTTTTATTTTATTTTTATTTTTAAATTGACCAGTTTACTCATCGGTTCAATTGGATTTATTGGTTCAAGTGAGAACCGACCAGTTCAATTGAATTTGATCTCATTTAAATAATAATTGGATTTTTTGTGAGAACCGGACCGGTGAGTGGCCGGTTCCCGGTCGAACCGGCCGGCCCGGTCCGGTTTTAAAAACTATGGTATCAAGTTTCTTCGACACGCAATATTACGAGTCTCCATTCTAACATTCAATCGATTCTTACGATCATAATTGGTATTAATGTAATCTCTTATCATATCGACGGGTATAATCCAAATATACATGATTTTGTCGACATTTTTTATACGAGCATTATTCGATGGACTTTGACTTGAACTTGCCTGGAAATGGTAAGAAATGATTTGGTTGCAGTGAATGTAACCAACCCAGATCTACTGTGTGAGCTAGTGATAGGGGTACATAAAAAGAACTGAAGAACTTAATTGAATTATGAACCAAGCTGAAAATGAAAACTAGTTTGTAATGCACTAGTTCTCATATAGTATGGTTTCTTTAACACGAAAATGGTGTAGTTAGTTACTAAATTCAAATAGTTTGAAATATTGAGCTATACAAAAAATATTGTAAATATATTAAAAATAAAATATAAATATAAGTATATTAGAAATATTTAAATAAAATAAAAATAGTTAAATATGGTTATTCTACTATCGTATATCATATTTTCTACTAATTTATATTAAATTGTGTCATCAATAAGTCAATTAATCTTAATCTTAAATGTTTAATTTATTTTTAAATTAAAATTTTTATGATTCATTATTTTTTTTGTTATTTTTATGTTTTTTTTATTTCCTTGTGTTTCAATGCCGTCTTTGGTGGTTTCGCTTTGGTTGACATTCAATTTGTTAATTTTGCTATTATTTTTAAGAAAAGTGGTTCCAACTTGTTAATCAAACCGGTTCAACATATGTGTTATGGCTATGGTACGGGGTATAATGTCCGAACTAAATTAAATCACTTTAACGGTTCAATAAGATCCAGATCAATTCGGTTCATCGAACCGAACCATGAGCATTCCTGGTGAGAGAGTCAGTTGAGCAACCGCGCGCAATCAGCCGGGGGAGCGAGAAGGGAGATGTGAAATGACAGTTATATCCAATGGCCAACTTCAACGCCCTTGAACGTCCCTGCACTTGGTCAAGCCCACCACTTAATCAGGCAACTCAAACTAGTTTGATTTGGTATAGTCTGACGAATGAGGCGGGCCTAACTGGTAACATGTATACTTATGTTTACATTTACATGACCCCAATGTATAGGGAAATATCGATTATTATATGGCCCAAGTGTTCTTCTTCTTCTGATCCCATTCAATAATACTATGATTTTTTTTTCAATACTAAATTATAGATATTAAGAAATTTAATTAACATCTTGACTAATTCAAGATCAACTTTAATCAATTGGGGCTACCGTACCAAACCGTGTCAATTATGCTAGTTAATTAATTAGCTAGGCAGTACGAAGCCGAGCTCTGGGCTGTCCCGGCATCCTATTGAATTTCCTTTTCTTTGACTGAGGAAAAAGGGTCAAAGAAAGAGACCCGGCAGACATTCCCTATCGAACAGTGATCCGATCCAACTCGGACTGGATCTGCGCCCGGACCCGCCTCACGAAGATCCGACAGTTGATCCAACGGTTGTCATCAAATCTGACGGTCCAGAAAAGCGGATCTGCAGAACGGGGAAAACATCGTGTGGGGGAGGAACAAGGCAGGCCGTCGGACAGGTCACACTGGTCACCCCTTCTCTGCCTTTTCTCGTGGTGGGAATGATTTTCATCTCCCTTCTCTCACCATTTTATTGCTAAATTAGTCCACTGGTAATCAGTAATTACCCTTTTCGGCCTTAAATTTATAAATGCACCTTAAAATGGGTTAAACTCCAAATGGGTCCCTCAAGTTCTCCATCACTCTTCAGTTTGCTCAAGTGACCACTCGGTGTAAAGCGATACGGAAATAAAAGTGTTAGGTAAGTAATTTTCATGCTAGAGGCACATGGCATCCAATCAATACGTATGAACTTCATTTAATTGATATGATTATTCGACTTTCTTATAAGAATAGTATTATATAATTTTTTATTCTCAGTAAAATAATTTGTCCAAACTTTCTATATCTCTCACATACTCATTAACTGATAAAAGTTATTTTAAACTAAATCCACTTACCCTAAATTTGGCTTCCTCTCCTCTTTAAGGGCATATCAACTTTTAATCAATATGGATGGACAAAGTGCATTAACCATTAACTAATTTGAAACTCTATACTTTCCAAATAAGTTTACTAGAAATTAATGTGAATTATATATATATATATAATACTAAGAGAATAAATTATTCTTGAAATGAAATTTGAATATATTTATACTACCTTAATCTTCTTGGTATAAATTGGAAATTTCCGCATTCATTGATGGTCAGTCGACCGCGTCCTCAACCTACAATTTTTACTATCTCGATGGAGATTGTTACTAACTTACTCGAGTCAACAAGAGATTTTTGAAGAAACTACGAGGATTAAATTCAAATACGATTGAACCTTAAGGGCCATATCGAAATCATACCTTTCAAGGATCTCCACCATCCGCCATTGCTCAGCTGTCTCCTATGTAAACCCCCCAATTCTCGGCTTTCCCTTTACCAGAGACTGGAGGGATATAGATAGAGGGAGAGAGAGACACCGGCCGTCGTCGTCGGAGGTTGATTCCGGTTCTGCTTCGAGCTCAATCATCCTTCGATTTCTCTGCATTTGAACAAAGTAAGCCTGGATCTGATCCTTTCTCCTTCCATCTCGCATCTCACTTCTCGATTCGTAGCATACCTTCGCTGAACGTCTTGATTCTTCTCTGGCTTGATTCTTCCGGAAGTTTGTTTAGGTGCGATTCGAGCGCTGAACGTTCTGATACTTCTCTCGTTTGATTCTTCCTGGAAGTTTCTTTAGATGCGAATTGATCGGTCTCATACGCGGTCTGTTTTTGCAATTTCATGGGTCTGATGGACATTTATGTAATATAAATCTCTGTATCCACAGATTTGTAAGCACCAAACGGTTAATGGAATGTTTTTGCAGCATAGACTTTTTATCTGCAACACCAAGCTTTTCAATTTCATTTCTTGACTATTTAATCGTCAGATATGCATGTCACGTGAAATTAACGTTGAGATATTCTGAATGTGTACTATCTGATTTGAAGTTTGATCTACGGTTTCAACAAAGCAACAACAAAGAAATTGACAAATTGATGACTTATGCATGTCTGATTCAGAAAAAGACTTAATCGATAGCAATCCTTATGTGTAAGATATGAAAACTGAGTGCTTTGCCATTTAGAGGATAATTCAATGAACGAAAAACCTCAAAGGTGAGCTTGAAGGAGTCGAAACATCTAACTATTATGTATTTCAAGTTGGCTTCTCATGTTTGTTCAATCTGGCATGCAGATCTTAGGAAATGGCAGATGCAGAGGATATTCAGCCCCTTGTTTGTGACAATGGGACTGGAATGGTGAAGGTACGCTGATGTGGATAGCAGAATCTGCTAATTCTTCAATTTTCATAAGCAGCTTGTCTTCTTCAAAGCCTATAACTATATTCTTCACATGTAGGCCGGGTTTGCTGGTGATGATGCTCCCAGGGCAGTCTTTCCGAGTATTGTTGGACGTCCCAGGCATACCGGTGTCATGGTTGGAATGGGACAAAAGGATGCCTATGTTGGTGATGAGGCTCAATCAAAGAGAGGTATCCTCACTTTGAAATATCCCATTGAACATGGTATTGTTAGCAACTGGGATGACATGGAGAAGATCTGGCATCACACATTCTACAATGAGCTACGTGTTGCCCCCGAAGAGCACCCAGTGCTTTTGACTGAGGCACCTCTGAACCCCAAGGCCAATAGGGAAAAGATGACTCAGATCATGTTTGAGACCTTTAACGTGCCCGCCATGTATGTTGCCATTCAAGCTGTTCTCTCTCTGTACGCCAGTGGTCGTACTACTGGTGAGTGTAGCTAATGCCTAATTAGATTATTCTCTATAAGCTGTTTTCTCTTCTGACTAAAATTTGCTCGTTTAACTAGGTATCGTGCTGGATTCTGGCGATGGTGTGAGTCACACTGTGCCCATTTATGAGGGCTATGCACTTCCTCATGCTATCCTCCGTCTTGATCTCGCTGGCCGTGATCTCACTGATTATTTGATGAAGATCCTCACTGAGAGAGGATACATGTTTACCACCACTGCAGAACGGGAAATTGTCCGTGACATGAAGGAAAAGTTGGCTTATGTTGCCCTTGACTATGAGCAGGAGCTCGAGACTGCCAAGAGCAGCTCATCTGTTGAGAAGAACTATGAACTTCCTGATGGTCAGGTTATCACCATTGGGGCCGAGAGGTTCCGATGCCCGGAAGTCCTCTTCCAGCCTTCTCTGATTGGAATGGAAGCTGCAGGAATTCACGAGACCACCTACAACTCGATCATGAAGTGTGATGTTGATATAAGAAAGGATCTCTATGGTAACATCGTGCTCAGTGGAGGCACCACTATGTTCCCGGGTATTGCGGACAGGATGAGCAAGGAGATCACTGCTCTTGCCCCAAGCAGCATGAAGATCAAGGTGGTTGCACCCCCGGAGAGAAAATACAGTGTTTGGATTGGAGGGTCCATTCTTGCTTCTCTCAGCACCTTCCAACAGGTACGTCCCATCATTTTTATTTTGTTTTCTTTCCAATGTTGGCTAAGCAATTAGTGTTTTTGCTGAGACACTGATGGTTTCTTCTACCTTAAAACTCAGATGTGGATCTCCAAGGGTGAATATGATGAGTCTGGTCCATCAATTGTCCACAGGAAGTGCTTCTAAATCCATCCAGTTCGACTATTCGATGGTGGGTATTTTCCATTTTTCCCCTTAAGTTGGCTTTCTTTGTGTTTGTCATGTGAAATTGAGCTCGATCGCCATGGCATGGAATCAAGACGAGAATCGAAGAAAGATGGCGTTCTCAGCTCAACTTATCTAAAGCTTCTCATCCATTCAAGAATCGGTTTTTTTTTTTTTACTGAGAAGCACGTGTAGTCCATGCCTTGCTGCTGTAGGTTCTTGTAGCTTTGTGTTTGCCGGTGTTTCTCTTTTCCTTCCCCACCCTCTCCTCTTCATTTGATTAAGATTGCATCTTTTTCGAGATTTTCCGCCCCCGAACATTGAAGCTAATATTGCATGAGAAATCTATGGTAGTGCAAGTTTGTGATTTATAAACATGCTATTCGAACTTTTGTTGTATAAAAGGATGCTCGGTCTGAAGTTTTGGATCCCTCCTACAGCTGTCTGCTCAATGTAGTTTAACTCCGTAGTTATCGTCTGTAGCGTTTTAAATGATCATGTGGAGAGCTGAATATTCCTTCCGTAAGCCAACTCGACTCGATCAGAAGAGGCGGCGGAAGGGCATGAGTGAGTCCTGAGGAAGTTTCCAGTGCAATGAGAGGGATCTTTGAATGGAAGCAATATTCCAAGGCGGAATGAATCAATTGCTTGCATCATCCGATCCAATTGGAAGGAGAGGCGTAAAGCAACGTCGCCGTCTCTTTGATTGCAAGTTGGATGAATCGTGAAATGCTTCTAGATGGAGCGCTGGGCCCACCATGGATCCCTTTTCTTTCCCCTGGTTCATGAATTAATTACTCCTCTCGTCAACTTGGGTTGTGGGGCTAGCTGATCGCGACCAGCCTTCTCACTAGCTCAATCTGAGTTAGACGACATTATCTAGTCCAACCTTTTTGTGAAACAGTGAGTGAGTGCTTCGTGGATGGACAGACAACTATACGTGTATCAATAGATTGTTCCCACGTGAGAGAAGTAGAGGTGGCAAATTGTGCTAGTCCGACACGATAAGTGGAGGGCATTATAAGGGCTGACTTAAGCACGGTCCTTTAAGATATTGTGTCGGGCCGGCATGGTACTATTAGATAAGGATAGTTCTGATTCAGCTCGATAGTACGATAATCTTATTTGATCGTAACTTATTTGTAACTAGAAATGAGTTATAAATGAATTTTTTTCTATTATTTAATAATATTGGATAGTCTATTAAGTTTTTATTAATTTCTTTAATCAAGTAATCGTGCCGGCCCGGCCCGGGGATCATCAGATTCAGTATGCCCAATAAAGTACCGGGCCGTATTGGCATGGCACGATAAGCCCGGCCCAGTACAGTATTATCGTGCCGGGCCCAGATTTTGCCAGGTCCAGAGAGAAGCACGAGTAAAAATGAGTACCCGTCACTTGCATCACCTCTTCTTTTTACTCTCCCACTTCGGCATTGGTTTTGCAGATAAATGTGAAGCTGACAGCTTTCGATGAATATGGCAGACGGGCTGGCTGGCGTACGCAATATGTTGTTGGATGCGTTTTAGGGACGAAAGAACATGTTACGAGGCGATATTTGATCCACAATTTGAGGACCCAGAAAAAAAAAAAAAACCAAATGACTTCGGTGCTTGATTTTCGCAGGGGTAAGTGTAGTGTCATCAAGTTTCGCATCAGATTCAATGGACCTGACCACTATCGGGCTGGATCAAGACTGAAATGTAGACTGTGCATCAAAGGGCAATCTCCAGGGGACTGCGGGTGCAGGAGGCTTGAGATGTTAAAACAGGTGGTCCGGCCCGGTTATGACTTGGCCCATTTGGTTAATGAACTAGTTTAGTTATATGTGATGATTTATATATATATATATATATATAAATCGGTATAGAATCGTTTATAAGTAGAACAATTCATGGTTTGAGCCTATTTGATAAGTGAATTGTTTATATTTTAAAAGTTAAAATTATTTTTTATTTTTAAATTGATCTAACAAAATTTGATCATTAATTTGTAAAATTTTGGTGTTCTATGCTAATTTTGCAATGGTTCTGGGCTAATTTTGGTTCCTAAACGATTATGGCCCTGTTCAACTAGAAAAAGTGGCAGATCGGTTCTAATTCAACAGTTATATTTCATGGATTCGACTTGTAACCATCTTTCAATCAAATAAGAGTGGTTACATGCTAATTTTGGACCAAGCAGGCCCGTTTAACATCTCTACATGGGACATCCTAAGAAATGAGAATGGATCTCCGGTTTGTGGTTTTGCTCATAGTATTGGTTGGCATACATAGCATATGCTTTTACTATAGAGCTCTTATATACTTTTTGTAGGTTTAGAACCTCATTATGATAAGAGTATTGCTAAATATAGATGTTAAATGGACGTGAAACCATTTGGCTATGTTATGGTTTTGCCCATTGAGCATAGTCGACTGCTTCGGCTACTGCCAGAGTTTAAGAATCAAGAACCAGCCTTGAATCGTGTTTGAGTGAACTGATTTGCAATTCAGACTGTTTGAACCGTAAACTATGACTTTGTCCTCTTTTATATATAATGAATAAATTTTTAAAATTTTAATTGAATTGAAAAAGAATTGATTGTTGGTTGATGAGGTCTTAACAGTTTGGGCCAGTTCGGACCGATTTCGTAAATTATTCCACGTTGGTTCAATGAGAAAATGTATAGTACATGTTTCGACTCAATGTGCCTATTTTTTGGATTTATTTATATCTGTCATTCAACCCAATAAAAATAGTTATGAGAAAATTTATAGGTAATTTGGACTAATTCTGAATCAAATCGACCCATTTAATATCTATATTACTGAAAACTATGAGGAATTTGACCGGGGACTCGTTCAGGCCCGTGCAGTTGGATAACTCATTTTTCACGAAGTAAAACTATAATTGGAAATTACATTTCTCACTTTTCAGTGCCATCGTTTTCAGATGACAGTACTACCCTTTCACTGTCCGACCGGAGCTACCTTACACCGACCTTGCATTATTCAATTCCGTCCATCTTTTCTTCTTTTCTTTTTCTTTTTTTTTTTAATTTTCTGGCTCTGCCCCGTTTTGTAATTTGGAAAAATACCAACCAAAGGTCCAAAATTGGACCGTCAATTCAGGCCTGCTTGATCCACCTTATCGGGCTGCCCAAGAAATCCCGCAACGGCCATAAATTATTTGTACCTGGGACGGTTTGGTTATCATATACAAATAATTGTTTTATAAAAATAAATTTAAATAATTTTATATTTTAAAATGAATATTTTTATGATGTAATTAATTTCTTGATATAAATTTTATATTAATTTGAATAAAATATTAAAATTTAATTATTTATTTTTTAAAATGTTATCATCATTTTTATTTTATTTATAAAAATTATTTTTGTACTTTCGGGATGACACAATTTTTTTCGGGCCGTGTTTGCACCATAGTTTTAAAAACCAGACTGGGCTGGGTAGTTCGACCGGGAACTAGCCACTCACCCGATCTAGTTCCTACAAAAAAATCCAATTGCACATTCAAAGAGAAAAATTTTAATTGAACCGGCCGATTTCCTATCCGACCAGTGAATCTAATTGAATCTGTAATAAAATCGACTAATTTAAAATTTTTTTAAAAAATANNTTTTTGTTTAATATAATTGTTATATTAATAATTTTTGTTATAAATCATATTCAAATTATAATATTATATATTAAACATGCGGTTCAATATTTACATCGATTTTCAGCTCGGTCCGATTTTAAAAAATATGATTTGTACGTAACCATATTTGAGGAGGCCCAAAAATCATGATTCGGCTATTTTTTTTTATTGTACTAAATTTTGATAGTATTAAATTAAAGGAAAAATAAAAAATAAAAAATAAAATAAAGTAAAGGAAGGAGAGTCCGTTTCCCCGCCTTTATATAACGCTTCCTCCCTCTTCTTTCATGGCGTTTTCAGAGATTTCTTTCTGCTCCATTAGCTTTATGGTTAATTAGGAAAAAAAATATTAAGAGTGAGAAATCATGGGAGGATGCGCTACGAAACCAAAGGTGTCTATGACCGGCGATGCCGGCGAGCCCTCAGCTCCGGCGCCGGAGCAGGCTAAAGAGGAGGCTGCTGCTGTTGCGGCGTCAGAGGAGAAGGATGTGGAATCCGCCGTTGCGGTGATAGAGAAGGCGGAGAAGAAGGGAGGGGCTGCGTTGGCTGCGGAAGTTGTTGTAGTGGCGGAAGGAGGAGGAGAGTACAGTAAGGGAACCGAGGAGATTGTAGTCGACGACGACAAGGTGGACGATCAAGCAAGCAAGCGCCGGTCGCTGAGTCTCCTGTTCAACAAGGAGGTAATTTCCCGCTTGAGTTTCCAGTTGGTTTTTCATCGACTTTGGCAAGGTTTTCGAGCTCAGATACTTGATTGAAACGAGCCTAATTCTTCGCCCTTCAGTTGATTCCCCAGTAGAATCGACAACTTTCAGTTGTGTAGTACAAGAGTTCACATTAATCTGATTCGAGAAAGTGGCGGAAGAGGTTTCTTGGTGGGCCCATTCAGAGAGTTTTACGAAACACTTCTGCGAGAAATCATGCATTTTCAGTACAAATCAGCGGAAGACTCTTCTGTTGATGGAATTTGACGAACTACGGTAAAATGCTGGAACCGCGTTAGGGGACCCGAATTTCTGTTTACGTGGCCTGGTTACATGGGTAATTCTTGAGAATGTAATCCTATCCGGAAAAAAAAAAACAGAAAATGGAGGTTATGGAAATATAAGAAGAATGAGCAAAGACAATTTATTAACTTAAATGTTTTGTCGGTTATAGCTTAATCTTTTGAAAATCAATTAAAAATTAACATGGGTAGTGCCTATTTGTTGAGGGAAGGTGTTTGTTCACATCATAGCAGCCCGAGAGGGGAAAGAAACTATGCCTTGGTGGTCGGTATCCTTGGCCTGAGCATGGAGGAAAACTGCCCACCGTGTCTGGCAATCAATTAACTGCTCCAAACATGTGAGAATTGGTTGTCGATCTCTGGAATTGAAAATATTCCCTAATATTGTTCTGTACACTATGATTTGTTTATCGATTTCTTGTTCTTGTAGTTTTTGTGAAGGGCCTTGCTTTTCCCACTGCCGACACCTCTTGTCTATTAGCTGCTCACGTGCTGTGTCTCTGATTTTGTTTTTTTACGGACCATAATCGAAGCAATACTATTCCAGTTGGCTTCTGGTCCTTTTTTTCTCCTTCAAAGGGGATGAATGTTCTTGCACTTGCCATGCTTCTGATGTTTGTTTTGAATCCTAGAATTCATGAGAACACCCACTTCTCTTCAGCAACTACTTTTTGTCTTTCTACAAACCGAATGTTTGTCCCATTACAATTAAAAGGGTGCTGATATAATTATAACATGTTATTTAAAACAATGCCAACTTAATTTACGCTGGGACGTTAGTTTACGCATCCATTGAGCTGTCAACATCCCCAAATAATTCTCAATTCACAGGTAACTCGATTTATGTGCCACTTTTACTGTTTGTGCCGCTTTATTGGGATTTGATGAGCAACAGAACTATGGCTGAATACATTTCAAGCTCGGCCGTGACTGCAAGAATCTTGAGAAATTTATCAGATCTTGATTTGCTGACAGAAAAAGAAAATAAAAGAAACTTTATTTTTGGACCCACCAGACCTTACGGTCCTCCTTGGCTCTTGGTCCACCATCTTACATGTCCATGGGTCATTACAAATCTTTCAGTCCTTTTGGTTGTTTGTTGGTTTGTTTGCTGGTGTTGCCGAATGTAGCGCGAGATTTCTTCCTTGTGTCTTGTGCATATATACACACAATAAGAATGATTGCCTATTAGTTGAGATAATTCAATTTTTTTAAGTATATCTCTATCTTAAGATTTTTATCTAGGAAAAAAAATCTATTATTAGAAGATTTTTCCATTCTAATGGGCTAATTTGAATATAAATAAGCTGTGTCCAATTAATTTTTTCATACCGTTGGGATGCACAGAAGAGAAAAGGCAAGGATAACCATTTTATGGTGGGACCTCTTAATAGTTCCAATGGCATTGATTGACCGGTTTGTATAAAACTGTTCTACACCATGTCCTCTTGCAACTGACAATGAGATGCAAGCTCGGAGTTGGGTCCATTGAGGCTATAGAATTCATAGGATTTTTTTTCATAACATTGGACTACACCCGGTAGGTAGGAAACAGACCATTGTTGAATTGATCTGATGACTCTGCGCTTGCATTGTCTAGATACTAGAATGGTTATCCGCAATGCATGCATGTCTGAACCATGAACGAGGCTGGTCAAATGTCGGGTCTTGACCTACTGGCCTTTAGTTCTTTGTTCTCATTTCTGCTAGGTTTTAGCTCTTTCTTCTCGGACTGTATATATGTTTGTGTCCTTTTGTCCGTGATTCTTCGTACGACTTGAGGAGGAAGAACTGTATGGGCCTTCTTTCGGTGATAACATTCATTTTCTTCATTCCTTTAGATGTGCTTACCGCAGTAATTTTACTGGTCATAACTCGTAACACCTCGCAGTGTACATTGTAAATGAATTTTCGCCAGTTTCGTTGTGGTCTATCATGTTGGCCTCTGAAAGTGGAACCATCTTATGCAGAACGAAGAGAAGAATTCCACTGCAGATAGCGAGAAGCCAGGACCAGCAAAACTCGAAGCAAGGAAGGAGCCCGGCACTGAGAGCAAGCCAGTTGAAACTGAAAAGGCCTTGCCGGCATCTGAACCCCAGCAAGAGTCAGCTCCGGCTGCTCCGGCGGCAGCTGCAGAGGAGGCAGAACAGGAGGGAGCGACCGAAGTTGCAGAAGTAGTCGCAGCTGAATCTACTGATACGCTCGAGAAGAAAGCAGAGGCCGGAGAGGCAACTCCAGATGAACCGCGGATCAAAGCATAGTCAATGCGAATTTGATCGAGACGGTGTGACCGGGTATTATTGTTTGGTTGGCTTCTCCGTCGATGAGCTTCGGCTATAAGTTTACTCTGTTGTTTTGCAGTGTGTATATATATTTGTTGTTTTTCAGGTGGATTATGGCTAAGATCAAGTGTAATTTCTCTACTTATCATTAGTTGTTCGCACACTATTATCGTTAGGGTAAATGATTTCATCCAAGTTCAGATGAATTCCAAAATTATAGGGCAGGAAGGGAAGATTTGCTTTCAAGAACCCGGCAAACATAACGGAAAACGAACTGACAGTTGATACAGTTCCCTTCTGCTCCTCCTCTTCTTGGTTCTTCCCCTTCCAAGATCTCTCCAAATCGGTTTGCAGCTCTCTTCGGCTGGGCCTCTGCAACAATGGAGAAAGCGAAATGCAATTCCATTCCTGTTTGCCTTCTGACTCTCGTGGTGGTGGTGGTCGTCGTCCTCCTCTCCTGCAATGCCACCAGCGGGGTCAGCGTGGCGGAGCTTGATGCCGCCATGTCTGCCCTGCGGGCTGCTGACTACAATCTCTTCCCGAACGCCATAGACACCACGGACCTCCGCTACCGATTTGTCACGGCAGGCCCCAACTCCTCCTTCACCCTCTTCGCACCGCCGGACCGCTTCCTCTTTACCCTCGACTTCACCTCACCCTCCGCCGAGCACTACTTCCTCGGCCTCCTCCGCCACGTGTCCCCTCTCCGCCTCGCTTCCTCGGAGCTCCTCGGCCTTGCCCGGCAGGTAGGCCCCGACGGGCCCCTCCTGATCCCCACTCTCATGCCGAACCACAGCCTCCAGCTCAAACTGACGCCGGACTCGGTCATAACGGTCGGTGCGGTTCGAATCTCTTCTCCCGGCATTTACCTCGGACACGATATCGCAGTTCACGGCCTCAACCGCAGCCTCATGGAGCACAGCTCGACGATCCCGAGGGAGTATTATGAGTATCCCGGGTGGGGTCATGCACCTGGCTCCGATCCCGAGATGGTCCCGGATCTCGACCTGGCGGAGACGGCTTCACCTGGACAGCACAGAGGCGGCCAAAAGCACGGCCGTCCTCGCGGAGGTCACAGTCGTCGCAGAAACAGAAAGAAGCGCAACCACCATCGCAGTGACGACGATCATGTGCACAGCCACATCGCGAAGGAATGATTGGTTCAGGTTCAAGTAGTGGTCGAAGTCAAGAAATGCTCAGAGAGTTCAGAAATCCTCTGCGCGTTACCGCGTTGTGCATCTGGGCGATCGCGGCGGCAGCAGATCGATGGGTGTTTTTGCTTTCTTGCTGTTTTCGGTTTGCTTCTTTTTCAGCACTTAGTCAGATGCGTACACGATTTACCGAACTTCAGCTCTCTTCTGGTACTGGCCGAGTGGGTCATCTTTGATTGGATGGTGAAATGAAGCGATTCCTCTCTTCCCTTGTTCTTGAATCCTCGTGAACAAATATACGATCTCCTCTGGTTGATCATAAGATACCATAGAAGCCACAACCCGAGAAAATTGCCCTTCAAGGCCAATCACACATATTCTACGAGCAGGATTATGTCTCTCAAACTCAGTGAACTGCGACGAGGAAGAAGAGGCCGGCGATGGTGCACTGCAGGAGCGAATCCACCTCCAAGTGAGGTCGGCACGGCGCGCCAGCAGCTTCCGGTGAAAAGAAAAAAAACAACTCAAACCGATCTGAAAAAAAAGAAGAGAAACCGAGTTGGAATAATCGGACCCCCGACTTGGGAAAACCGGCCAGTCCGAGACCGCCCGAATTTTATAATTCTATTTATTTATTCATTTTGTTTGAATCTTTTTTACCCTAATGATGCCTTTAGTCATAGAGTGAAAAAGTAAATAAATCAGTAAGAAGGATTTTATTATACGAATTAAATATATAATATTTTAATTATTATAACAATAATTATATTATAGTATCATGATTTTGCTCTTAATTGAGTACCAATAAATTAATTAGTTATTGCAAATTAAATGTGAATTTCAATTGGAAAGTTAATCAAGTAGCCCAAGTCAGTCAATCACCCGCGAAAACTCCTCGGCGCCGAAATTGAAAATCGAAGCAAACGCTCCTGGTCGCGCCCTAATAATAAATTTTCCTTAGCTGTACACCACCGGTCCACCAGAATGCCATAACGATGACAGGTTTTAATTAATCCATACTCAAGATTAACGAGAGAGAACAAAACTCTATCTACCTGGTTGGTTTTCACACGACACAGGAATACAATGTTACATCGAATTATATGGATTTGAATTGAGTTATAGTAAATTTGTACAATTTGATAAAATACAATTAATTCTATTTAATTAAGTATATTTAAATATATGTTCAATCTATTAATATATTTTATTTATTTAATTAAATATCGTAATATAAAATGTGTTAAATATTTTTTTATATTTTATTGTGATAACTTCATTATTATAATTATATAATAAATATTTTAATTAAATTTTTATTATTATAATATTAAATATATTAATTATATATATAATTTATGTATTTAAATATAATACGCTACAACTTAGCCAACTTTACTAGCTACCTAATAAATTTTTTCTGGATAATTATCCAATCCTAAATTTTCGCCAACGTTGGATTGACCCAACAATAATTAATTTTCTATTCCAAAATTCCCCGCACACTTTCCCGTCTGGTCTGCCAAATCCCTGTGTGATGGGCCCCGCCCGCACCAGTGGCCTCCCTCCCCCCACTCCTAATTTTGCCGCCAAACTTTCAAATCCCACCGAGGGAAACCCTAGCAATCCCCACACTTCCTCAGAAATTTTCAAACTTGAAGTCTCCCAAGCTTACCAAGTACTCCATTGCCAAGCTCGGCAGGCACCCACTTATATAAGCACCCCACTTCTCCTTCTCTCCGGCTCTGTGCAGGACAAGATTCCCATTTTTCGACCGTACTGGTCTCTGCAGAGGATCTGATCGACGAATTTCCCCAGTGGGTGTGAGGCATCTTTTGTCTGGTGAAAATGTACGTTATTAAGCGAGATGGGCGCCAGGAGGCGGTCCACTTCGACAAGATCACTGCGAGGCTGAAGAAGCTCAGTTACGGGCTCAGCATCGAGCATTGTGACCCTGTGTTGGTGTCTCAGAAGGTGTGTGCTGGGGTCTATAAGGGCGTCACCACGAGTCAGCTCGATGAGTTGGCGGCTGAGACTGCTGCAGCTATGACTGCTAATCACCCTGACTATGCTTGCGTGAGTAGTGCTCAATTCTGTCTCTACCTTGCAATTTTAGCCTCCATTAAAGGGGTACATTCGTTTGTATGGTGGACTAGGTTAGGTATTCTAGTGGCATGTCGATCTTCTGTACAATTGTCTTGTGTAATCTTGTGGTTGGATCGTGTGATCTGTTTACAAATTACATCTTTGCTTGATGAGAACCTGCAAGGTCTGATAATTTAGCTCTAGTTATGCACGATGGAGGTTTGCAATTATCTGTTATATTATTGGCGGTTCTTAGTTTTTGGAATATTTCTGTGATGTCATATTTATATTTCTTTTCTGCTCTCTTGATGTATCGTTTTCTGTTTCCTTGTGGATTTCCTCTTGCCATGATTAGTAATTGATTGGAGGTTCTGACTATCATTTACTATCAATTCAAAATGTTAACACAATTGGCTCTTGGACGATGGTGTTCAAATGTTTAGTTTTGATGATTACCTTAATCTCTCCCGCAGTTGGCTGCTCGGATTGCAGTTTCAAATCTTCACAAAAACACCAAGAAGTCATTTTCTGAGACGTAAGATTAATCCAAAATTATTTCTTCATGAAATAATTTTGCCTCCTTTGACTTAACTTTGTCTTATTTAAGGAGATGACTGTAATTTCTTCAAATTATTGGTGCAGGATTAAGGATATGCATAACCATTTCAGTGAAAGATCTGGTCAAAAGGCCCCTCTGATTGCTGATGATGTGTATGAAATAATTATGAAGGTATGCTCTCGAGTGAGAATGGTTATTTTCTTGTCTGACTTGTCAGATGTGACTTTTAAGCAGTTGCTTCTGTCCTGGTAATTTGACATTTTGACACATGGTTATAGCCTATAGTTTTCTGATGTTGGTTTAACTTGTCTCAGAATGCTTCTCGTCTGGACAGTGAGATCATTTATGACCGTGACTTCGACTATGACTACTTTGGTTTTAAGACCGTGGAGAGGTCTTACCTTTTGAAGGTTCAAGGGAAAGCTGTGGAAAGACCGCAGCACATGTTGATGAGGGTTGCCGTTGGAATCCACAAGGATGATATTGACTCTGTTATTAGAACCTATCATATGATGTCTCAGCGGTGGTTCACTCATGCATCTCCTACGCTCTTCAATGCGGGAACACCAACTCCCCAAGTCTGTAGACTGAGAAACTGAAACCCTGAATTTTGTGCAAATGGCGCCTGTTACACTCATGTGGTTTCATTGATTCCTTTCTGCAGTTGAGCAGTTGTTTCCTTGTGTGCATGAAAGAGGACAGCATTGAAGGAATATATGATACATTGAAGGAGTGTGCTGTCATCAGCAAATCAGCTGGAGGGATTGGTGTATCTGTTCATAACATTCGTGCGACTGGCAGTTATATCAGAGGGACAAATGGCACATCAAATGGCATTGTTCCAATGCTACGTGTCTTTAATGATACTGCTCGTTATGTTGACCAAGGGGGAGGCAAGAGAAAAGGTAGATGTTAAATGCTATGCAATCTCTATTGTTTAAGGGTTAGTGCCTGTCTCTTCTTCTTTTCTGATGTTTTGGTTCATGCTGAACCTAGGTGCTTTTGCTGTCTATTTGGAGCCATGGCATGCTGATATATTTGATTTCCTTGATCTAAGGAAAAACCATGGGAAGGTATGCCTTTTGACTCCAGAGACTGTCTTTTGATAATTGACCAATCTCCGTGATAATTTTAACAATGGTCTTGTGGCTATAAGTTTACTGATTCTATTTATGTATTTAACTCCCTCTATACTTATTTGCCATCTATACTTTCATCATGTGAACGTGAGCAGTCTACTATATGTAATGACTATGAGGTTTGCAAAATGTTTTGATTTCAATTGTTCTATTGTATAGGAAGAGCATCGAGCTCGTGACTTATTCTATGCTCTTTGGGTTCCTGACCTCTTTATGGAGAGGGTCCAAAGTAATGGCATATGGTCATTATTTTGCCCAAATGAGGCTCCAGGATTGGCAGATTGCTGGGGTGAGGAATTTGAGAAGCTGTACACTAGATATGAAAGAGAGGTAAAAATAAATTTCTGAATTTGACCTTTGTTTTGTCAAAACTATCTTCTAAAGAATGATGAACATTTGTGTCTGGTTGATCAGGGTAAGGCAAAGAAAGTTGTCCAGGCACAGAACCTGTGGTTTGAAATACTGAAGTCCCAGATAGAAACTGGGACGCCCTACATGCTTTTTAAGGTAAAATGACTTGGGTAGTTACTGTCATGCAGCTCATTTTGGCATGTGATCAGAATAATTTGTTCTTGGGCTGTGGTTGAATTCTCTTTTGTTGTTTTTTTTTTCATTTGGCTGTTGAAGGATACTTGCAATAGAAAAAGCAATCAGCAGAATCTGGGAACTATCAAATCTTCAAATCTGTGCACTGAGATTATTGAGTACACAAGTCCAACAGAAACTGCTGTCTGCAATCTTGCATCAATTGCCTTACCACGCTTTGTCAGGGAGAAGGTAGTTCATCATCTATTGATGGAGAAATTTTCTGCCTCATGATTTTACTTTTGTTTTGATTGTGAGATTTCATCTTATAGGATATCCCCATGGAGTCCCATCCATCTAAACTTGTGGGGAGCAAAGGCTCAAAGAATCGATATTTTGATTTTGAGAAGCTGGGAGAGGTTTGTACTCGATCATTTTCTGTGGTCTTGCAGAGGTGGAATTGTTTTGTTCTTTTGTGATAGAACTTTGGTTGAATTTCTGCTCAAGCTTTTCTTTTCCTTCATTATCTGCTTGCAGATTACTTCAATAATTACTGCAAATTTGAACAAGATCATTGATGTCAATTACTATCCTGTTGAAACTGCAAGAAATTCAAATTTACGTCATAGGCCTATTGGAATTGGTGTTCAAGGTCTTGCTGACACATTCATCTTGCTGGGATTGGCATTTGAGTCACCAGAGGTGAAATTATTGTTTGTTCTTGGCCTGCAATTAATTCTGAAAAAAATTGTATCCTGGTGCTGACTTTTGGTCCAATGTGAACTTCAGGCTCAGCAATTGAACAAAGACATATTTGAAACCGTATACTATCATGGCCTAAAAGCTTCTTGCGAGCTGGCTGCTAAGGAAGGGCCTTATGCGACATATTATGGAAGTCCTGTGAGCAAGGTAAATATTTTGTTTCCTATCATTGGTGCTTTTATTTTTTAATTTTGCAAATTGCTTAATAGAAATGGCTGAAAATGGATTGGGCTTGGGGTGAGTTATGCTCTCGAGACATGTTGAGCTAGTAATTGGACAGGAAACCAAATTCATAGGGATATTGCCACTTAATGAGAGTGCCAAAATGTAATGTATCCAGGCTAAGTTTGCTGCCTGCACTATTTCAGGGCATTCTTCAGCCTGATATGTGGGGGGTTACTCCATCTGACCGCTGGGACTGGGTTGGTCTGAGGGCAATGATAGCCAATAATGGTGTGAGGAATTCGCTTCTCATAGCTCCAATGCCTACTGCTTCAACTAGTCAGATTCTTGGAAACAATGAGTGCTTTGAACCTTATACCTCCAACATCTATAGTCGCAGAGTTCTGAGGTTTTGCTTCTGCGTCCTTTGTCTACTTTTTTTCTGGCAGCTCTTAAGATATAATGTTTGTCTGACTATTATGTTACCTAACTATAAACATTAATTCTTTATTTTTTTAGTGGCGAGTTTGTTGTGGTGAACAAGCATCTGCTTCATGACTTGACTGAGATGGGTCTCTGGTCTCCGTCTTTGAAGAACAAGATCATATATGAGGATGGTTCAGTCCAGAAGATTCCAGAAATTCCTGAAGAACTGAAACTCATATACAAGTAAGAAATTCAGAGTTTCCTTGAGTGACTTTTTATATCATTTAATGTCTTTTCTTTGTGTTAAAATGATTTGGTTTCTCCAGGACTGTGTGGGAGATCAAGCAGAGGACCTTAGTTGATATGGCTGTTGATCGTGGATGCTACATAGACCAGAGCCAAAGCCTGAATATTCATATGGACCAACCCAATTTTGGGAAGCTCACTTCTTTGCATTTCTATGCTTGGTCCAAGGCAAGCATAATAACACCCTATTGTTTTTGTGACCAGTGCTTTGAAAGCGCTCTTTGAAAACTTGAAGGGCCTCAGTATGTCGTTATGGTTAGTTTTTGCAGTCAATAACTACTGGTTGATGAATCTGTCGTTCTTTGCTGTATGAAGGGTTTGAAGACAGGGATGTATTACTTGCGATCTCGGGCTGCAGCTGATGCGATCAAATTCACAGTTGACACTGCTGCTCTCAAAGTAATGATTGCCTTCCCGTTTTGAAATCAGAAGTCTCTTAGAGACTCTCATGTGAAAATCACTTACCATCGGACGTTGCAGGAGTCCAAGGCTGTGGAAGATGATGATGGCACCAAGATGGTGCAGATGGTGTGCTCTCTGACGAATAGAGAGGAATGCATGTCCTGCGGAAGTTAGACGAGTTTTCACAAGATCGCTGATGTTCTATCGCATTTACATGGATGGCTTAAAAGGATCTGTATATAGGTTCCAATAGATGGATCGGGTGTTGGGCCTTGTTTATATATAGTGTTGGTTGGAACTGCACTGAACTTCTGGTTCTTTTCATCATCAAAGCTTTGCAAAACCTTCTTTCAACTTGTAAGTTGAGATGTTAAATATGTTGAGTTGACCTGAAATTGGACTGTTTAAACTCGGAATCAGCCTAGATTGCTCATAATTTGATCTATAAATGTTCTTATTGAGTCGATGGGTAATTACATGTTGGGTAAAAAGTATAGATAGATTTGTTAAATTGTAATTGATTTAATATATTTTGTTGTTGAAATGGATTGGAATTGTTTAGGAATTTGTCTAGAATCATTGCATTAGTTCGGATTGCAAATTAATGCTTCCGCAATTGATGCTCACTCCCGAGTTGCAGTCCGCTCCATGGTGCAGGATTGATAGCAAACCGCAGGGTGCAAGCCACTGGGATTTGGAGGGATTAATTGCGGGGGTGTATGGTAAAACCTAGAGTGACGAAGCTTGCACAGGTCATGCATGACGTCCGCCTTTGTTGACCGTGTGACCTGCACCGATTTCTTCGTCTGGCTGGCCCAGTTAGTAGTTGCATCCCGCGTGAGATGAGCCCCTACGGGTAATAGTCCTTAAAATGGAGCCATCGTGGGCGTGGTCAAATGGTTCGGTACTCATCATTCCAATGGGAGAACTCGAGTTCGAGTCTCACCTACGGTGGGGAGTTCTTAATCCCTTAAATGGGTCGATCCGGACGATTCGAATTAGTCAGCTGGACAATACCGGCGGTTTATAAAAAGAAATAAAATAATCCTTGAAATGGAGTCAACGTCCACGGGGCGGGGGCTAGACCAAAGGTATACCTTCTTTTTTTTATTGAACCGGATTATAAATGGATCAAAACATGAGTTTTCGATAAATATTAGATTTTAAATGATTAATATAATATTATAATTTAATATTAATCGTCACCCTAATTCTGCGTATGTGGAAAAACAGGCGGATTTAATTCTTGGGATCGGAGCCTCGCAATTACGGTGTAATTCTCCTCGTAAGATCTGCCCTTCACCGGCGATTCTTCTTCCTCTTTTCCCGATTCCTACCGGGTTATCCGACTCGTCTACATAATCCGCCAACAGCTCACAAGATCATAGTCTGACCGAGCGAAGAATCTCGCTTTCGTAATAATGGCTCTACGGATAACACGACAACGTTCTCATTGATTAGGGGATCTGATTCTTCTGTTTACATTGCAGTTGTTGGGCGGATTTAGTAAAACGGTGGCGTACTTAGGACCACCCGTTTGACATAGTCAGTTAGTGTGAACACGGCCGCAGTCCATCCCAGTGCATTTAATTTCCGGCCGGGGCGTCAATTCGACACGAAAAATCTGATCGCACTCGCGCGTATGTGAATGCTTCGAGGAAAGAAGGAAGCACATAAATGTCGTACTACGTCCCTGTCTGTTCCTCGTACGTGTGCGGAGAAATTTGGTAAGTTCATCTACGCTCTTCATGATCAACAATTTCTTGAATGGGAAATACAAGATGAATACAGCGTTCAGAAGTGAGAAACAAATGCGGACAAAAAATCTTATTATAAAAATGAAGTTAATATTTTGTATATTATAGTTAACTTTTTAAGTAAATATTTTGTATCATTACTTTTTTTTTTTATTAAGTTCATCGAGTCAAGCCGCCGTTCAATGGTTCAAATGGATATGAATTATAATCCGAACAGAGAAGTTACGAGCGATGTTCAAACTTAACTGCGCAAAGCAGTTTTCTAAATATTCGGTAGTTTTATGAAATTACCTACCCGAATTTTGTTGTTATACATTCGAATCCTTCCTAATAGAGTAGTCTTTACCGATTCCGGGCATCACTACATCAAAAATCCCATTTTGACTTTATGTTTTTTGGATAAATTCAGATTATTAAATATAAATTACAAAACAAGTTTAAATAATCCATCTGAATTAAAAAAGAAAAAGCTCTAATTATAAGAACAAGATTCGATACGATATTATTACTCTCTTGATTTGAATAAGTAAGATTGAAACAATATTTTTTTATTTCACTATCTCTTATTACCTTTTAGATTTAGGTAATATTTTATTATTAGTAAAAAAAAAGGGAATTATATATATATTTTTGTCATTCAACCAGATAATATCTTTCGGCCAATCATACTTGATTGATCCGTTGGTTGTCCTCAATCACACACTTGACATGACGGGTGAGACTCCCAATAAGAATGTCTACGTATATAAGATCTCGAATTCGAGACCTCCTTAAATGACACCGAACTCAAGAATTAGAAATTATACATTACCTAATATACAGGCATGAAAAAACGTGAGGATAAAGGGGAGACCAAGTCAACGAGAAGCTCGAAGCACGTGTAAGCACTGTTATGAGAGTCAGCTCAGGGAATCATTCTCCTCCTTTTCACAGCCGAGAACCGCCTTATTCGATACGGCAATAATTAACTGTGCCTGCATATATGTGTGTATATATATATATGTATGTATGTTAACAAATATAAGCACGTTTTCAGTACAGTCAGTCGTTTGGGGATCTCTAGATGCAAGTTTTTTTTTTTCCCTTTTTGGGGTTCAAACTCTAGATGCAGGTTTTGAACCATCGATCGTTGCCCCAGGAGACTGACTATTACGTATTCGTGCTAAAGGTGGCGAACCCAAGAGGCACGGAGGATGGAGGAGCTAGCTAAGTGCCGTCTCGGCTCGTGGCTCCCTCAGGAGCCACTGTGGCACGGCCGGGATCTGAGGTCCCCTGGGCTCTTGACTAGAGAAAGAGAGACTTCCTTGATGGTATCGGCTCTGGCGAGGGTGATATCTGGGGAGGTGGCTGAGTGCTCGGACACCAGGACCGGGAGTGGCTCTTCTAGCTCGGGAGGGCTCGCGGGGGACGTGGGCTATTTCTCACACGGTGCTACATCATCGTATAGTATGGTTTCAGGTATTTATCACTCATTCTAAATTTGTTTTTGGAGTATTGTACCAAGATATTTCATGAACTTTCATTTCAGATATAGAAATTTTATATTGAAAATTTGAGAGAAATAACTTTTATTTATAAGAAATTGATCATAATATTCTATCTATATAAAAATTTTAAATTATATGTGAGTTTTGGAGATTGAAAGAAGAAAAAAAACGCCCGGCTTGTGCTCGTTGTTAGGACAGTGTAAACGAAGGCATAGATATCCACAATACTTCCCATCACACCGTTGGGCCGTCCTTCTAGGATGTGGCTAACTGGGACTGCACTGTATCGTTTCATAATTGTCTGCAGTTTCGTTCGAGAACAGATCATTACTCATAGGAGCTAATGCAGTAGATCGAACTACTGTCAAACCTATATATAGCGTGTTCTTTTTCGAACATAAAATGCTGTTATCTATTGTTGAATTGCACAAAGCTTAATGCCTGCAAGGTGGCTCTATTTTAAGCAGAAACATGCTTTGCGCTGTTTGAGAGATAGAGCCTATCACAGTAAGTGGGATGTGCCATGTGTGTGGATGTGTAAATGTATGGGACATTGAAGCTACCGTGTGTGCTAATATTGTCTTAATCTGTTCTAAATCAGCTATGGAGAGCCCAGCCCCAAGCCACATCCCTGTCATCAACTCTGCAGATCTGCAATCAGAGTTCTATCGTCCCCTTGCATATGAGTACTATAACAACAACAAAAACAATGAAACCAGAAAACGGGAATCGTCGTTAGGGCTGAGAAGCCAATACCGAGGGGTGAGGAAAAGGCCATGGGGCAAGTGGGCTGCCGAGATAAGGGACCCGTTCAAGGCCACGAGGGTTTGGTTAGGCACATTTGACACGGCTGAGGCCGCTGCCCAGGCATACGACAAGTCTGCTCTCAGGTTCCGAGGTAACAAAGCCAAGCTCAACTTCCCCGAGAACGTCCGGCTCATCAGTGCAAGCCCGATGCCATCGAATTGCTGTGACGTGGGTTCAAGTTTCTCAGCTGGGCATCATCTATCCGATATTCCTCGTAGTACTCCACCGAGTTCCCAAGATCTGTCTGAGATATTTAGGAATTATGTGAGTTTTCCTCAGGAGCATCAGCAGCAGCCTATGAATTTGCGTGGGCAAATGTTTGATCTGTCCTGTCCACCACTCAACCGTTCTCCTGCTCCGCCAGATGAGAAAAGGCAGCCTGTAAGGCCAGTCGGTGACTGTCAGTTTCAGATCAAAGACGGGGAAAATGTTCCCGTTTCAGATCACTTGGGTCGATATGGTTATTAGTTCAAGTTCCAGTTGAGCTCTTCGATTCAGTAAAAGGGAGAAAAATGGAGGCTCTTCGCATTTTGTCTTAGTCTCTATCTCTTTTTCTATATACACCGAGGTAAAATCTGCATTTATCTGTACTGCTTACTGATTTCTATTCGTAATTCATATTCATTTGACATATTAATCGTATCACTGAGAAAGCTAGTGATACATACTACTGGGCGTCTAGAGCTCCTGAGATATACCATCTTCTCCATGAAGACACGAACGCAGATCCGGCTGAATCCTGAGCTATTTCATCTGGTTAAAGGAGAGATCTATTGTACTACACAAAATATGACTAGCCATAGACATTGTATTGAATAAGAGTGACATGAGAATAATCATATGAAGTGATTCATATATAACCCGATGGGGGAAGTGGCTCATTTCTGTAGCTGCTCATCATTAAGATCAAAAGGAAACCACTACATTGATGGGATCAAAGAAGATCAATAACTGCGAGTAAAGGGCGAAAGGAAAGCTGGGCCAATTTAACTGACAAGCCTCTGACAGAATAATGCAACTAAACCGACAAGCACAACTGATGTTTACCCGAACCCGCCGTCCATGGGCCGGCCCAACAGCAGCCCTTCCTATGGGCCATCACATTAATCGTCGGCGAGAGAGAGAGAGGGAGCGCTTCTGCGTATCGCTGGTCACACGGTTTCTTGAACTTCCAGTTCCGCGCTGCTGCTGCTGCTGCTGCTTCTTCTTCTTCTTCTTCTTCTTCTTCATGTAGAATCTTTATTTGCAGAGACTCAAGTCTACAAAGACCCGCTATCTTTCATGCATGAATTGAAAGTGAAACGTTTCCTCGACTTATTTGGGAATACGAGGTAGAGCGGTAGAATATCTCTGCGTGCTGCTTGAAACCTTTGCATAACAGTGGAAGTATTCTTTATTCGTAGCTTATAGGTTGCATAACCTCGGCTGCTACATGCCCATTTCTTGAATTTACCATCGTATGTTTCATTTGTTCGATTCGCGATTAGCTCTTTTTTTTTTCCCCTCTGATCATGGGCGTGTTGCTGTATCTAATTCAAGAAATTTGCTTTCATTCTTTTCTCAGCTCCGTTTATGCTGGGTCAATTGGTTATCTACTGAATGATAAGATCGGTGCCGTGGTCGGGTGAGTGTTCGAAGCGTTACATGACGTGGTGGGGTTCAGCTTCTGCACTACATAAGGCAGTGGGTGGCCTAGTCGGCATCGCCGGTTTGATCTTAGCAATTAAGAGGGGTGTTATAATTGGGACTTTGAGTTGCTTGTCATGGTTTCCTGAGCGAAAGAACACTTCCGAGGAAGATTACTTCGTTCCTGGGCTTCGGAATCATGGCAGCAACTGTTTCCTCAATGTGATACTGCAGGTGCGGCCTCTTTATGCAATCGATGTTTCTTTCTCTGCTCACCTTTTACCTTGGGTGGGAAAATTTTCTACTGAAGCGAGTGTTCCTCACTGGATCTGATGAAAGGAAATGTACGAATTGGATATGTTGTAAAGTTATATTTGAGTCTTCTCCAGGGAAAGTGGCATAGCTCTCTATGTTGTCTCTTTGATAATTTTTCTCTTTATGTTGACCAAGGAATGAACCACTATGAGAGAGGTGCCTTTAGTTGCGGCTATCCATGATTGTGCCATGATGCAATGCATTCCTGTTGGATGAGTTGATGGATTTTTGCAGGGTTTGGCTTCTTGTTCCCGTTTCCAACCTTTTCTTGAGGAGGTTGTCGAAGAGTCTGAGAAATTGTCAAATCAAGAAATTTCTGAAGATTTGTCGCTGACAGAAGCTTTATATACCATGCTACAGGGTAACTTGGAATTATTTTCCAATGACGTTAGTTCTTATTGATTACAATTCTTGTTTCCTGGGTGGTCATATTGGCGTTGTTGAATGTCAAATGTTCACCTTGGCAGGTCTGCAGATATTGAGTGAGAAAAAAGTTGTATTGAACCCAATTAAGGTGATGGATGAGATGTCTTATCATATTCCTAATTTCAGCCTGATGATCCAACAGGTCCATTCATGTCCTTTTCTTTTCCTTTTTACATTCTTAGGTGAAAAAAATTATCAGTTTCGGAATGTACTCAGGAGTATAACTTGGTTCTGGGCTTCGGTCAATTGCAGGATGCAAGTGAGGCACTGGATCTCCTCATAAACTCCCTAAGAAAAGAATCCTTTATCTGTTATGTACTGAGCAGAAGTCCCCTAGCAGTTCCCATTGATTTCAATGGTAGAATTCTTAGTCCAGATGTGGCAAGTGACCAAAGTGAGCATGAAAGATGGCAGAAGCACTTTCTCGGGCCTTTTGATGGGATCACCGGTAGCATTTTATCTTGTCAAAGTTGTTCATCTCAGGTTTATGTGGCTTCCATCTAAAATCTGTTTTGAAATGATTTAGTATTTATATTTCTATGTTTTGGAAAATCTTAGAGATCCTGTTTCTGCGCTACTGATCCCTTAGAGAAGTGATTTCTGACTGATTTTCCTTTAGCTTTTTTTCTTTGGATCTTCGACTCCGGATATTCACATATGATTTGATTTTTTTACATTTTTATCTACCTGCAAAAACTTGGACCTCTCTCATCATCAATTTGTTGATTGCAACAATCTCTCCTTTTTTCCCCTCTTTTGCAGCTCTCGTTGGATTTCGAGTTTTTTCACACTTTGATTCTTTCTCCTGTGATCACGCATGGTTCAACAATTGTATGTTTACTATCTGAACCTCACTCTATCAGCTACTGCCGCATGTTGAAGAATCTTGAGATTCAGCTGTCTTGTCTTTACCTCTTTGTTAAATGTCTAGTTGGCTTTCTGTAGATGAGAAACTGTACCCTGTTTGACTGCCTGAGGCAGTTTACTGTTGCTCACCGAGAGAACTGGCGACATTGCCCCCGCTGTTGGCATGCTGCAGCTGCAACATACTTGTACTTGACAGCAAAAAGTGAGGTAGAGATGGAGAGAGTGGAAACCTGTATCTGGGGAGATTCCTGTGAATGCAAAAGCTTGTCCAGTCTCAGAAATTTCCAAGGTTCAGACAATTGCTGCCGAATAGTCAGGAGAACAGGAATAGCTCGCCCACCAGAGGTAGCGAGAATAATGATGTTGGGGACTGATTTTTTGCATCCAGTGGTTGTGATTAATATAAGGTTGTATATATCCTTGTAGATTTTGTGCGTTCAGCTGGCATGGGCTGCAATGGATGGAAGTGGAGATGCGTTTAAACTTAAGGTGTTTTGTATTTCTCACTATTCATGCACCTGTAACTTGATCATATAGTGATCATACACTCATTAGAAACATATGAAATTCTTCACACGGTTAAAGAAGAAAGTGATTAGTGCATTGTTATTTCTAAAATCACATAGTCGTGTGCCTTCAGCCCTAGTAACACTGATATTGATGATGATGCTTACTGGTGTTTTTTTGGTTGCTGTAGGGCAACGTTACATTCCCATTGCTGTTGGACCTCTCCCCCTTCATGTTAAGTGAGTTTGAGAGTAATATGCAAGGAAATATGCCTAGTGGGTCCTGGATGCCACAGCTGGGGCAGCACCAACAAGTTCACCTTAGCCCAGCCTTTTTCAATCCTCAGGGTGACAGAGTAATGCTGAATCCCAATGTGACAAGACGTGCAGATGAATCTCATGATTCCATGCAAGAACAGTTGTTGGATCTCACACAAGTTGGATGTCGGTCGAGTATAACGACTGACAGTTGCTCGGGGTCTGATGATAAGGTTCGTGTCCTACTTAATGATGGTGGTGTAGTGTGTTATTTCTGTTATGAAGTGAACAAGGGGGCTGTTGAATTGGTGCATAGTCCATGTTGCCAAAAAAAAAATGGTTCCATTTTTCAGAAATTAGCCTAAACATCCTCCACATGTTTGAGTGTGGATGATTGGACCATGAAAAGTTGCGTATGGAGCTATGTCAGGTTTGGTGCCCTAAGACATTTTGTTGGTTTTTTGTAGATTGAAATAAACGGGCTACCAGGCTTTCGCTGTTCAGTCCAAATTTCCAAAACCTTGATTGCATTTTATTAGACCTTTTAATCCAAATATGCTCCCCATTCTTCGTTTCAGATGGTTCAAACCCCTAAAATGATCTCTGAGGCTTGTCACTTTTACCATCTTGTTGCCGTCCTTGAGCACTCAGGGGGGGCGGAAAGTGGCCATTACACCGTGTACAGGAGCGTGAGGACCAAGCCATCTGAAGAAGGCCGTCCCCAGAATCCCAACCAAGTTCCTGTGAGTTGGTTCCGCATCTCAGATGCCGAGGTTCAGCATGCTTCAGAAGCTGATGTTCTTGAAGCTGAGGCTTGTATGCTCTTCTATGAGAGAATCCCAGAGGGAGAAAGCTGACGCGCGGGGGATGGCCTAATCTGCATTGTATCGGAATCCTTTATCCGGACACATCAGTGGAACTGTGGCCTCGATGGCTTGATATATGGTTTTGGCAAGGTTGGAGCAAAAATGCCGAATATGATTGTTGTACTCGCATTGTGTCAGTTCGATTTCAATATAAGATCCAAATGCGTGCGGGCCCATTGAGTATTTGTTACATTTTCAGTTATCATTTGGTTTACGTTCTCTAGTTATCGAGTTACTATAGGACTTGCTGGATCCATATGTACCTCTGAAATTGCTGTTCTGCCAGCTGAAGGCACTCTTCAACATTCCTCAGGTCTTCTGCTTTGGGCACGGGGAACAGTTATCCGATTTATTTGGAAAAAATGGTAAAATCATATATGGATTTTATTAATTTATCTAATTTTCATTAACTCGTCCTTATTTCATCAAATTAGTCACTCTTCTTTTTTCCTTCCTTACATTTCCACAGAATTTCAACACACCCTCAGGTGAAATTTATACATCCATATTAGTACGACTATGAGTCTCAAGTGCCATGTTGATCATATAAAATTAATAATATTCTTTTTAATGAATAATTGACTCGCATATCCAACTCTTCCATTTCCATATTGTATGACGGAAATGCATGTTCATTTGCTGGCAGCTTCAACTAAAAACAATGCGGCTGGTTCCGACCAATCCCCCACTGAGGGGCTCCCTGATCCATCTATCTTGTCCCGCTTCAGTTGTGAATTGGGGCCTTCTTTCTTGCCGGAGTGTAGTCCGTGGACGATAACTCATCGGCTTCCGTTGTCACCCCGTCTCCGTCCAGCTTGACAACATCATCTTCACCGGCAAGAGCCTTCCAGTCCCCCTTCGTTCCCCCACGTAAACTCCGCACTGCCAAAGGAAAGACGAAACCCGACAAGATAAATAAAGAAGAGTAACCGACAGGGTCTGCAAGAAGAACCGCAGAGTTTGACTACTCACTGGAAGAGGTGGTGGAGACGAAGAAGAAGATGAGAACAGCCGCCAGAGCAAGAACGTTGTAGTGAAGTTTTGCCATAGCCAAAGACCTCTGGTAGCTTTAGGCCAGGAAATGTGTGTGCGCGCGTACGTGCTCTGCGGTGTTCTTTCTCTTTCTGCTGAGCTTGGTTTTTTCTTCTTCTTCTGTTGAGTCGTTTATATAGGCAAGCTTCCTCGTCTTTGACGGTCTTGGAGACTGGAGAGGGAAATGGGATCGATGTGAACATTTTTCTTCTCAGTGGGGGAATAAAAAAAAAAAAAGGAAGCTGTTGGCAATATGTTTCTACGTGAGATGAGAGTAAGCAGACACAATCCTCCATGGAGTCGACATCCGTGTCCCCTACCGTACGTCGCAGCATGGAATCAATGTTCGGATTACCCGAAACTGTGGCATCGCTCTGCACCAAGAAATCTTAGGTCGGAGATTCTCGCTTAATCTCAATGCTCTTCTCTCCGGATGTAAGACAGACTGAAAAACGGGCTCGTAAACTTTTCGTATCCTTGTCGCTGCACGCTTTTCCAATCTCCTGAGAAGTGATTTCCTTGCTATTTTCATCCCACACTTCCCTAGAAATTACTGAACGTTCTATAGTGGGGGGAAAAAAGGGTGCCAAAAGTTTTGAATACCATTGGGTTATGGGGGCTCTCAGGTGTATTCAGAAACAGGGACCAGGGAACATCCTCCAGCACCACCCAGAGATTTGTGGACCTTGTAGTCTTCGGCGCCAAGCGACCACAATTAATTGATAGGGCACCCTAAGTTAGCAACTTAGCTAGCATATATAAATATATATACATACATATACATACATATGTGAATGTATCAATTATAACTGAGAAAAATAGTTTAGAATAATAATATTATTTTGGATCGGTAATTAAGAATTTCGGATTCGATAGTGACTGGTTAAGCTCCATGTCATGCCCATTTATATGTCCCTTTTCTTCCTCTTACTTTATATGCTTATATTGGGTTTTTTTTGTTTTTCTTATAGTGAAGAACAGGCATTGATTATATGTCAAAGCATTCCGATGTAGTCCCTCCAAAGGTGTGATTCGAGGAGAACGATGCTGTAACTCGCATATCCGACTCGGGGAGTGTGTGTTGGATGCCACAGCTTGTCCCTGTAAAAGCCAGTTCAGATTAATCATATGATATTGCAAAGATTCAATATACATATGATCTAGTCGGGTTAAAAGATCATCATATGGGTTGGGATTGTGTGTTCCATTACATTGGAGAATCAAAAGAAATGTTCGTACAATATAACAAGTTTGATATTACTAATTTATCAATTTAAGATTTTGAATTAAATGCAAGCTTAACTCGGTTGTAAATATAATAAAGATTTTGATTGATGTAGAAATTTGATGTAATATCAAAACATCTTACTGTATATAGATATGCTACAAAGTCATATAGCCTTTCTAATTAAAGTTTAATGAGAGGGGCACCGATTGACGGTGACATTCGAGATGATAAGAAACCAATGGAGGTTCGTGATCGTGGAGAGGCTTTGGTCGCATAGCCTGGTCCCGACACTAGCCTACTCGGTACACACCGATTGTCTAAGCGCGTCGATGTTTGATGTTTTTGCCCCGGGAAATGAATCGACGACCACCGTAGCGACGAGTTATCCGATCGTACATAGAGGAAACTGTGGTCGTGGCGTATCCTAACTCGATGGAGCACCGACTCGATCCATTCTTCTCCGACTGTTCATCCCTTTTTTTCTGGGTAGGAAAACGTAGGGTCCATTTTCGACTCAATTATAGGTATATGTACGCATACACGTCTGTGCATGTATACATGTCTCTTGGATAGGATCGTGATGAAGATTATATATCGTCCAATCCCATTAAGATAATGTAGATTATCGATACTCTTTGACGTGTGCGTTAACGTCAATCTGATCTCAACCTTTTGGCTAGTTCAACCGTTGAGTATCTGGAGAAATTTCGGCCACCACTTGTGGTTCTTTTGATTCACGTGCTGACCCAACATCTTCATGCAACTATCAACCCTTCAAATGCCTAAATGTTTAATATATATATATATATATATATATATTAATTATATAACGAGCTCATGTGTGTGAGAAATTAACATGTTACTGATATAGGTGTAGATCAGAGTTTTGATCGGATGGCACGTCACTCATGACCATTCCTTCACCATAATTATCTCTATCAACATCGATGTCCATTTTAACATCACCATTGCTGTCTCTCTCGCACGCACATAGGTCTTTTTTTTCCTTGCATCAAGCGACGCATAAGGCCTAGAGCCCCTACAACCTTTTCATCGAGTTCACATAAATTGAGGATTTATAAGGCGCCTTCCATCGTACTTGGACGATGCATAGGGGCCTAGGATCGAGCCTGCACAAACCACCTCGAAGCGGACAAGAACCGAATCAAGGTTGAGGGCACGACTGAAAATCGAATCGGCAAAAAACTATCGTCGATTACTCCAAATAGACATCGACATCCGCCTCTCTGTTCAGGAGGCTCAGAAATCAATGCAGAACCAGAGTTTCAGACTGAACGTGGATTTGAGTGGCGCAAAAAACTTCTTCTAGGTCCTCAGTGTTAATGTGCTCCATGGCTGCTCTCCTAAGTGGGGGTGGGGGGCGGGGTGGGGAAGAACTGTGGGGTCCGATGTGCAATTACAGAAGCCTTGAAAAGCCCAGTATGGAGGGCCCGGGCCGTAATTGCTCTTCGTCGGACAGCAAGGTACCGTACAGTAGAGTGGAGCCCACTAACCCATAATTGCTCGGTCTTGAAAACTTCTTTTATCTTTAGAGAAAAAAAAAAGATAATTATAAAATTTCCGGCTACTGTTAGATTATGATGAATATTATCATAATAAAATTTTTAATTACGGTAAAACTTTATCAGTTACGGATACCATTGTGCTCGGTAAGTATATCAGATGAATAGAAAAAATACGGAGTTGGGTTACAAAGTCTGGTAAGGACAGGTAAAATGGATGTAAATTTTGATTATGATACAATAATTTAACTTGATTTGAACGTAAACACTCGAGCAAGCAAAGAATTGACAATAAATTTAGCAATCAAACACCATAATAGATCATACTTTATATGGAAAATCCGAAGTTTAAAACGAAAAATCACCCTCAAAAAAATTGTTTTTTTAAAGAGAGTGGAATGAGATTGGAGTAATATTAGCCCAATGCAATCGGCTAATTAGCTCAACTTTAGGATTGAGGAATGATTTAAGATGGATTAGTGGATTGATCGATCAATCAAAGAATTGCCATATTCAAATGAGCACAACTTGAAACAGCGGTGGCAATCAGGGATTAATTAGTGGGAAATGGTTATTTAAATTCCTATTTATTGATTTTGGCCAAAAGAATGAACTTCCCATTGTCGATCAGAAAGGTTAGTAGCTCGTCAAAGGAGACAATAACCATGGCAAGTGGGCAACCCTCATGTCTTGGCCACCCCACCATAGTGTTCGGTCCGATCGCGACATTGGATTCTCAACCACTTCTTTTTATCTATTTTTCTCAATCTTCATGTATCTGTCTTTCCCTCGTTCCTCTTCTCAGATCTCTCTCGAACTTTGTCATGGGAGGGGTCGAGTCAGATCATTCCTCCAGACATGGACTTCTTGGAGGTTTCTCGGCAAAACCCTAAGATCACAGTCAACCCAGTCAGTGTACGGTGATCACGGGTCCCTCTCCTGGTGAAATAACATGCTTATGTTCGTTTCGATTATCCTCTGAAATAAAACATGTTTCCTATACCTTTGGCTGGAAATCGGCAGGTATGTCTAGCTTGGCCAGGCACGAATCGACAGAACCACGTGGAAATGTAATATGAGAGATGGCGCGGGAAGGCCGATCCATCACATGCCGGTCACGGTGGCTCCCGGTGGTTGCCGGCTTTGTAGGGTGGTCGGCATGTCGTTCTAATTATTACGGCCCGTTTCTCGGGGTCACAATTTCAATAAATTATTTGATGAGTCAAGAATGATAATGGGACATCCTGATCACATCGGAGAACGACTCCAGAAGGGTCTGTAATTTTCAGTTGTCTGCACGACAGTTCACTGGGGCTTCTCTCGCCAGCTCCTCTGTCATCGGGTCATCAACTTCCCTCATCTAATCCCGTGCCCAATTCGAGATGGTGATATAGAGACGTTTTCATGAAAAAAACTCGATCAATCATGGCGGAAGGAGAAAGGAAAAATGTTGTGAAGTTTAAATATGTTTCTAGGACAAAAACAAACATCACAAAAGGGTCTGGGTGGTGTAGTTGGTTATCACGCTAGTCTCACACACTAGAGGTCCCCGGTTCGAACCCGGGCTCAGACATATTTCTTTTGCTCCATTCATTCTCATCGATGGGCCTTTTTATTTTTCCAGTCCAAAGAGCTTCAATATATCCTCCGGAGAATCAAAGTCGAGAGAGATCTCCTGATACGAGCCATCCCACTGCTACCTTCTTCCCTGGGGTTGATGATATCAGTTACAGAGGCCTGCAGCAGAGTGTAGTTAGTTCTGTATGTTCCCGACAGCATTAGGGCGGCATTCAGTCTGCGAACATGAAGTCTTGTAGGCTGAACCTCGTATTGGAGAAAGGTATCTGTGCAGGTTATCCCGTGCATGATCGGTTTTAGAAAGCTCGAGGTGCTGTTACTTACCTCGAGGCTCTGAGTGCCCAACTCCGCATTCTTCTGCAAAATATAAGTTGCAGTGAGCTCTCTGAAAGATCACTTACGCAATACTTTAAGAAGTGGACAGTGCGTATAGAATCTCCATTGCTTTGCAATCAGAAATTTGTTGGAATCCAAGAAGAAAGCAGGGCCTTTTTTGACCTCTCTAGAAGATTCGGACATGGCTTTGGGACATACAGTCAAGTGCTTGGTATCACAACTTACCCGAGATAGTCCCTTTGCCTTTGAGCTCTTATGTCTGCACGACAAGATACCACAGAAATGTCGCAAGCAATGATGTTAGTTTCATCCCTCATTTTAGTCTCAGAACCTTATAAAAAATTACAGTAAATACATAACTGGGTATAGATATTAAAGTAAAACCGACCTCTTTAGGCTCTGGGGCTGAGAAGCCTGAGGCTCCTTCAGCACCACGGGCAGCCCAGAGAGATCGCATGCTAATGGATTTGTTCTGAAGAACTGCAACCGCACATAACATCTTAGTGAACAGCCATCTTGATATGAACAGAAGTTACTCTGGAACCAACAGACCTGCTTTTACAAAACTGAGCCTCATAAGAATGTTGCACTTTTAAGATGGATCTCTGTATAGGTAAAAGATGATTGTAGAATAGAAAATTTGCCTTTTACTGACTTCATTTTGCAGGGCGGACGCTGCAGTGCCCCAATAAGCAGGGTACAGGGCAAGAAGGTTGCTCAAGAGACCAAATGATGAGGCAGGAAAATCCTTCAAGCTTGCACGATAACTTGGTTGATATTGTTGTGGTGGCCGAAAGCTAGTCTGCAGCTTCATCTTCTTCCAGTAGTCCTGGGGTGGGGCACCACAGAGCTTGAAGATCTTATGCAGCTGCTCGACCTATATGGTAGAAATACATGATAAACATGGATGCTCCACCAAAAATAGGAGATCATGCTGCAGAAGAACATGGCTCATAAGGAGTGATGCTAATTGACAGTCTTGAGAGTTGATGGCAGAAGAGGAATATCATATATATATATATGCTCTCAAGTATCATTCATTACTCCCTGAAGAAATTCCTAGTTGCCCTTCTTTTTCTCCTCCATGCTTCGCATCTCTTTTTGGCCCCTTAAAATCCAATGATTCTAGTTTTAGTTCATGCATTACCCATCTATTTTGCCCCCGACAGTTTTTTGCCCACCTGATTTGAAAACCTTCCTCCAACCATTAAGATGGTCTAAATGACTTGGTAATGGGAATCTAAACGAAAATTTTTTGCGTTGAAATAGGATCTGTCAAAGCAATCTAGTTCTAGGACATGCTTCTGAATCATTTGATACCTCAGTTTTCCCAGCCATAAAAGCCTTGCCAAGAAACATCTCAGCCAATAGGCATCCTGCACTCCAAAGATCGACACCAACCCCATAGTCAGTGGAGTCCAGCAGAAGCTCAGGGGCTCTGTACTATAGTGTGACAACTCGACTTGTCAGGGGACGTCTGTTAACAGGATTGAAGAAATTCGCGAGACCAAAGTCTGCAATCTTAAGCTCGCCAGTTTTGTCTATCAACAAGTTGGAGGCTTTAATGTCTCGGTGGAGGACTCCTCTCTCATGGCAGTGCTGGAGACCTGCCAGCAACTGTTGCATATAGACCTTGACCTGTTATGAAGAAGCAACATAATGTAATGTAAATCAGGTGATTGGACTTCCTGAACTTTTGGTAAGAAACAAGATTGACACTGCATTTTCTCATAATTTATCTGATAGTACATCTTCTATTTGGGACCATGTAACGACTCAAATGTAGAATCAGCTGTGCAGAGGAGAGCTGATGGTTAATGAATTATTTTGGAAGACGCTACAGCACCAGAAACTGGCCAGGAGGTTTTACGGACAAAAATGAAAAAGCCTAACCAGTGGTTCCGTGAGGCGCTGACCAGGATGACAGATAAATTTTGAAAGGTCCGACTGCATAAAGTCAAAAACCAGATAGAGACTGTACTGCATCCTTGATGCAGCAATTCCTTCAAGCTTGATTACATTGGGATGATTTAGGTGCTGCAGAATCATAATCTCTCTCGCCATAAACTTCGCACTCTCAGGTTCCAATGTGTTGAAGCGAACCTTTTTCAAGGCAACAATCTTCCCTGTGTCTCTATCTCGAGCTTTATATACATTGCTGTAAGTCCCATGTCCCACCTGCAAATTCATCTCATTCATTTGGGCATTTATAGAATCACAGGGTAGTAAAGTAACCAGAACGACCTCTTGATGTTATAAAACAAAGCTGTGAGAGTGAGAATGCGAGAAACGATCCTAACGCACTGCTGAATGTGCTCTCTGAAAATTCTTGGTAACCTATCAGATATTCTGTATGAAGCAAAATAGAACTTCAACTAGTAAAAATGCAGATGGGATGATCATTTGAAGAAACTTGCCATTCTTTTCACGAAGCCAAATGCGTGATAATTAAGAAAACAAAATATTTCAGACCAACTCTGCCATGATATTGTGAGCCCACGGGCTTGGGCCCGAGGAGAGCCCGCCCAATCAGCTGGCCCATCAGCCCATCCACCTTTCCTTCTCCTCCCCCTCCTTGCGTTGCCTTTGTCGTCATTTTCCTTCCCCCTGCCGCGCGAGAGAGAGAAGAGCGATTTAGGGCTAACTAGGGTTCCAGCCTTCCCAATCCGTCTCCACTCCATCTGCCGCTGTGGGAGCAAATCGAGCTCGGAAGAGAGGACCTGCTACAGACCAGAACGTGACTCTAGGCTCTATTGTCCTGCTGTCGACTTCGGGCATTGAGGTAAGGCTCTCGGATACCCGAACCCTCCTTAGGTTATTGCTGATTTGGTGTCCGGGAATCGCTATGGCTGAGATCTATGTGTTATTGCTGCTAGGAGTTTGAGTCTCGATAACTGTTAGGGTTCGAGTTGTTGCCAGCTGAGGAGCGTAGTGTGTGTTGCTAGTATGGTTGTTCGGTTCTGCTGAAGGGTTTTCTGTTCCTCTGTGTGGCCGGGAGTAATAGCTGGTGAAGAGAAAAGGAATAACAGCAGTGAGGGATGCCGAGGAGGGACTCACCTCCTTAGATCAGTCGGTGGAATAGCCCTAAACNCAGAGGCCCCAGGCGAGTGTGAATCCGCCAGACTCTGGCGGAAGCGCCATCTCATTGTGAGCCCACGGGCTTGGGCCCGAGGAGAGCCCGCCCAATTAGCTGGCCCATCAGCCCATCCGCCTTTCCTTCTCCTCCCCCTCCCTGCGTTGCCTTTCGTCGTTTTCATTTTCAGCTTTCCCCCTGCTGCCGCGCGAGAGAGAGAAGAGAAATTAGGGCTAACTAGGGTTCCAGCCTTCCCAATCCGTCTCCACTCCATCTGCCACTGTGGGAGCTAATCGAGCTCGGAAGAGAGGACCTGCTGCAGACCAGAACGTGACTCTAGGCCTGCTGTCGACTTCGGGCATTGAGGTAAGGCTCTCGGATTCCCGAACCCTCCTTAGGTTATTGCTGATTTGGTGTCTGGGAATCGCTATGGCTGAGATCTATGTGTTATTGCTGCTGGGAGTTTGAGTCTCTATAACTGTTAGGGTTCGAGTTGTTGCCAGCTGAGAAGCGTAGTGTGTGTTGTTAGTGTGATTGTTTCGGTTCTGCTGAAGGGATTTCTGTTCCTCTGTGTGGCCGGGAGTAACCATCGGTGAAGAGAAAAGGAATAACAACAGTGAGGGATGTCGAGGAGGGACTCACCTCCTTAGATCAGTCGGTGGAACAGTCCTAAACCCTCTCAGACCCTTAAAAGTTTACCTTAACTCACTAGAATGCTTTTCTTGAGTATGGAAGGTGAGGATAATTTACTGATGCGTTTGTGTATCTTGACCTCATTGTAGATGATATGATAGGTGCTGAAGAGAACCGGGATCAACACCTAGAGGATCCTGCTTTGTGATTTGGTCGACAAAGGGGTTGTGAGTACATTCTTCCATTGTGGAATGATCTGTTCGTGTTTGGTTTATGGCATATATGATCGAGTATTGAGTGGCTGTTAGATTGCTGTGTGATATCGGTAGTGGCATGCATTCATTCATTCATTTTGCATATTGCTTGTGCTTGTGTATAATCATGGTGACCGTTAAGCCGGCGGAATAGAAATGGGCCTTATTGAACTACCGCGGGTTCCCGGCGGGATATAAGTATGGGACAGGAATGACACTGGCTCTGTGACCCCAGTCGAATATGTGCGTTGACTCCCCTGGACCCTGTCATGAAAAACAAAGACCTGAGAGGAGAGGAAAGAAAAAGAGAGAGACTTGAGGATGACGGGTCCACTCTTACCGCCAGAGGTTAATAGGCGGCCCCCGCGTGCGTGCGAAGGGAAGGGGCACGGGAAGTAGAATGCTAGGAAATGATTGAGGTGCGGGGTCGCGGTACTGTTTTGGGGAGAGNTAATGCGACCCCATGGTTATTTGTTTGACATGTTTAGGAGGGTCGTGTGAAGTTGGCCAAGTTGCCAACGGCCCCAAGTCCATGGTAGATGAATTGTATAAATTGATATAGTCGTGTAAGGATATAGGTGAGCCATCTGTTATTCCACTCTGGAATTTTGTATTCACTGAGTTGCACCTCACACTCTCTGCAAATTGTTTTCTACAGATAGGGAGGACACTCAGCCGTGTGGAGCTGCCCAGATAGACCCGGGGATCAACTAGGATAAGTGTATTTTAATAGGTATGTATAGAAGTCCGGCATAGTATGATCACATATCACGACCTGGATTTCTGGTGGTTGAAACTGTTGTTTTTGGAAAAATGGTTGTGGATGAGTGTGGCTGGATTTTGGGTGTGTTGAGCTGAGTATTAACAGGTTTTGCATATCTGGTTCGTCCTGAGTACAGGGGAAACTCTGCCGGATTTTCGGGTCGTGACAAATATGAAAAACATGATCCGATCCAACTTGGGGAGGATAGAAAAGGCAGCATCCAGAAGCTTGATATCCAGCTTGCAGAATCATGCCTATACAACTACTAGCATGGATTGATCATCTACGAAATGAAACCATTGCAACGAAATGTTAAAAGCTAAAAGCCCGAAATTCAGGTGAACAAGTGATCCAATACTGAAGGAATATCCTTTCTGTTTCTGCGACCTCATTCAACAACTGCAGAAAGAGAACTACCAATGTGAAGATTTTCGAACCAACTGATGCAATTGGTAATTTATAGTCATGGCATGTACGATCGGACAGAAAAGATATGATTCTAAGTACGACCACCATTAAACAACAAATAGTCCTTTATGCAAATCCCAAAAATATGTAGATTGGGCTGCAAGAAGGCGGTGCGGACCTTAGCCAGCTTCTCATATGAGTCCGCACTCTGCGGGACAAAGCCAGCCAAAGCAGCACGATCAATGTTGTCGACTAGCCACTTCGGCTACCCATCAACAAGCTCATCTTCCCCAATCTTTTTATTGGTCTCGGTCCTTTGACTCCCAGTCCCACCAGATCTCTGTCTTTTCCCATTGACAGCCACACCACCGCCTCCATCCCTCCTGCCCGAAGGGCCATTCTCAGGCCGTTTCCGGTCAACCGGCCTGCTCTCGGTCCCTCCCTTGACATATCCGTTTTGGAGTTTGAGACTCTCGAGGCCTTTAGAGGGCGATGGAAGATAGGGCTTTGCTTGCACACACCCCATCGCGGCGAGGGAGGTGGGATACTCGGTAAAGTCGCAGACTTTTCCTGTAAATTGAGGCAACGGAGATTGTAAGTTGGTATGGCATTGCTGTGATGAACGAATGGAGGGAAGGGACTCGTGATGATCTCCGGGTTTTGGACAGCATGCGTTTGGAGTTTTACTATAGAGAGAGAGAGAGATGGTTGTAGTAGAAGGGGAGTTTTCTTCGGTTTCAAAGGTCAGCTCCCCTGCTACAGATCCTCCGCCATTACAGAAGGTGGAGCGGCAACTGGTAAAATTTAGAGGGCAAGTTTTGCATGCTATTATGGGAGAATTACTACATGGTCGGAAGTCTAAGTTGGTGTGACCGTTACACGCTATGGATGATACTGAAAATGGGACCAAATTAGAGTGCCTCAACCATTATTTCGTAGGAGTGTAGGTATATTCTTTTAAATTGAGAGACCATAACGATCAAATCAAATTGAGGACAAAAATAAGAAATTCATCAAGTTCAGGGACCATTTGTTGAAGTTGACCAACGATTTCTCTGTTGCGCTACGCAACCCATGCTGCCGAATTAACGTGGAAAGCGGCAGTCCACTGTGGCAAGTTGGGCCGCATGACAAGGTCGGAAGAAAGCCCGAAAGCTTTTCTTCTTGTCGCTCATTTCTCCTAATCCTCACCTTTCGTTCAACTTGCAGAACTAGTTTTGAGCATCTGTCTCCCACCACCACCACAACGACCTCTCCCTCTCCATGGGCTTCTGCAGAGTAGACTCAGAGATCTACTGATGGGGTCATCGCTCTATAGATCCATGCCGATCTCTTCTGCGGTAGCTTTTTATATTTTTGTCCAATTCTGTTTCGTTATCCTAATTCCTTCGATATAACAGCAGCTGACACAAAATATTCATCTTGGTTTCATTAAAGTGGGATATATATATATATATATATATATTTATTGAACCCGCAGGTGGAGATTGGTGGTAGTGGTGGGAATTAATGGTTGGTGGTTTAATTGTTGAGAAATTTGGGATTTTTGGAGGGACTCTGTACCTTTTGTTGCTGGGATTTGATTGAAATTGGTCAATAATGGAGCAAAAATCTCAGAAGAGGAAGCTTGAAGAAAGTGGGCGTGAACCTTCAACTGATTCCCCTCTCTGCGCAAACAATTGTGGGTTCTTTGGCAACCGTAACACCAACAGTCTCTGCTCCAAATGCTACAAAGACTATCTCCTGAAGCAGACAAAGGAAGAATCATTTGACCGCAGAACTGTGCAGCAGAAGGTGAGTATTGATGATCAGACGGTGGAGGACTCTAAGCAGCGAGCCTCACCACCACCACCACCACCATTACAAGAAGAAGCTAAATGGGTGGAGGCTTCCAGTTCTGAGAACCCTGAGAAAGAACCAACGAATCGATGCAGTTTCTGCAGGAAACGGGTGGGGCTGACGGGTTTCAAGTGTAGGTGCGGGAAGACCTTCTGCTCGATCCACCGGTATTCTGATAAGCACAACTGTGTCTTCGACTACAAGAGTGCTGGGCGAGACGCGATTGCCAAGGCAAATCCTGTGGTGAAGGCCGATAAGGTCGAGAAGATATGATATGATGGTGGAAGCGAGGCAAAACTGGAATTTATGTATGGGTCTGGAAGTTATGGTTGTCTGCTGTATGAAGTTAGAGTCGATATTCAGTTAGTGCTTCTAGGAAGAAATAAGCTCTTTCATGGTGGTTCTTCTCGTGCTTACGTACAGTTTGCTCAGTTCATCCACATAAACGATATGGTTTATTATAGGACAGTTGATTGCTCATTTATGCGATGGTGAACCTCCATCTATTCTAGTATGATGTTTGATCTATGAAATATAATACACAGATTGGATTTGATTGCACGTCAATTTCCTTTCACCTTTTGATTCCACTCTATTTGCGAGCTTAGCATGAGTGATTTGGTGAACTGAACGCCTAGACAAGTTTTTTGTGGCCCCCATAAGCACCACATTCTTCATGGACACGATTAATCTGATCTGCCGGATGTAGACAATATGCCACAACTCTTAGATAGAGGATCACAGTGTAATACTCCAGAAGAATATGAGTTTCAGGGGTAAGCTGCAAATTTACTAACTGCGGCAAGGACTGACTTATCCTCTTAGTGGTATCTGCAAAACAACCTTGCCCGTTCAGACAATATGCAGAAAGGAGAACACTAAAGTGTCAAGAAATGAAAGAAGCTCTACACTTCCAGCCAGAATAATTCTTGCTATCCAAGTTGCAAGCTATCATAGGGATTCCCAATTCTTCAGATTCACCATGCATTGACTGGGCCAAGTGCCCTTTGGCCAGCAAGTTAGTTTTGTGGGACATGAATCAACCCAAGGAGGTCAAAAAATGGTACTTGGGTGCCAATGTAATAGCTATCTCTTATGGTGGCTTGGGAGATAAGATGCATAAGACAAAAAAGCACACCTCTTCTTCTGTGTTTCCATAGCTTCAAGGGCAGCTCTTTTGAGCTCCTCTAAGTTGAATTTTGGCAATTCTAAGTTCCAGTTGCGCTCCATGTCCCGGAAGATCTTCCTTCTGATTGCCGAGCCTTAGCTAAAAACGTTGTGCCCATTGTCAAGCACAGTGTGTGCAAGAACAACTAAACTCACATGTAAACGAGGCACAAAAAGGCTGAATCTGAGTATATTATGCATTATAGATAATAAGAGGCCTCCCACCTGATGCCCCTAGAAACTCATACAGGTTATAACAGTCGATCCGTGACTGAAATGACTCATTGCAGGGCAAGAACCGAGGCAGGAAGATGTCGCTCCCACTATTGTGGAGTGTGTAGAAGCGCACTGACAAGCACAATCACAAACCCTTAAACTCATAAAACTTGATCCTAACTCATTTATTCCCATCTACTTACTCTTTATCAAATAGAAAGCTATTTTAAGTTAGTTTTAATGTCTTGACTTTTCAAGTGAATATGATATAACAGTTGATAAGATTGTGAGTTTGATCCTATCATGCAACACATTTAGCCTTAGAAAACCAACATGAATGTACTTATACGTGGATTTACAGGATGTCCGTAGACAGTTGAATAAACTCCTAAGACATAAAAAAATTTAAGTTATTTTGTCAATTTCATAGTTTTTATCTCCAATTTATGGCGAAAGCTGCAGGAAAGAGGACAACATGACGTACGTTATTTAAGAGAGGGAGAAGGGGGAAATTGTGATGTTCATGGCAACGACCAAAACCGCAAGATCTAATCTTCAGAGTAGAGGAGCTCATAGTTACTCCTCGAGTTTCCAAGATCCCGTCTTTCCGTGCAGTCCATTGACATTACTTCTCTGAATCGATCGGAACTCTCCGCATCAGAATTTCTCAGATTTCTATGCTTCTCCAACCCATTCAAGAGCCCTCAATTTGGATATCTGAACCCCCCATCTTCGATCTGAGCCCCCTTTTATTTTTGTGATTCGCATACTGGAAGCCTCGTTTCACTTGAGATCTTCGTAAGCCCTTGATCTCTAGGGCCGTCTTCACGAGATGTTTGCTATTGGGTATGGTGATTTTTGCCTGGATGCCAGGTTAGTTCGGGTCTGAGTGTGGATTTTGTTGGGTCGACATTGAGAGTTTGAATGGGGGCATCTTCTGGTCTGAGCTCCGAGGACAGTCTGTTAGTGAATCTGTATTCGTGAGTGATTCTTGGCTTCTGTGGGATGAACATGTTCTGGAGGGAACGTGAGAGGGAGCCCAAGGAACAAAACGGTGGACCACCTTGTGGGCAGGTTCGGGTTCTTGTTGTTGGTGATTCAGGTAATATGATATGATCTTAACTCAGCAATGCCAGCTCCAAGTTTAAGTTTCTATGATGAGTTAATTGTGCGGAATTGTCTTTCAAGACTTTCCTTGATTCTTTTAGGTATTGATTTCAGAGCTCTGGAGGCTACTATGTTGGATTTGCTGGTTCTAGCAAGTGTGACTTTAGTTGTGGATAGTTGGATTCTTTTCTCCTCATGAGTGGAATTTCTCCAAATTATTAGCTTACTGATTATGAACAAGGCGCAAGGCTTATCTGGGACTTGTTTTAAATGTTAAAGAGTGTAGTTTTAGACTTTTTTATGACATCAACTTGATCAACTCGTCCCTATTATCTTGGAGAATCCTACTTAAAATTGGATTGAGTGTAGTTTCTGGAGGTTGAGTCATGGCATGTTAGTTCAATTAGTTTTTCCAGTTTGATGAATTTGTATGAGCATGATCGAGGATTTTGATAAACTTCTTCTCATCTGTCTATTGGTTATAGGAAAGATTATTGCATCATCTCTTGTTTCTTGTCCTGACTCTTGCTAGGTGTAGGAAAAACTTCTCTTGTCCACCTGATAGTTAATGGTTCTGCTATCTCACGCCCTTCTCAAACAATTGGCTGCACAGTTGGTGTGAAGGTGTGGCTCCAACTACCGTCCACTTATTAGTTGCTGTATAATCAAATCCAACTGCCATAGTGGAGTTAATGTGCGTCATAAAAATGTTTTACATTTTGTTGTTTCAGCATATAAGTTATGGAAATTCTGGAAGCTCATCAAGTAGCATCAATGGGGATGCTGAACGAGATTTTTTCGTTGAGCTTTGGGATGTGTCAGGACATGACCGATACAAAGACTGCCGATCTCTCTTCTATTCACAGATTAACGGTGGGGAGAAAATCTATATTTATATGCATCTATTATTGCTTTGCCGCTGGACATTTTTCAAATTTCCAACTGCAGTTGTAGAATTGCTTCACATTAGCCTGAAATCTGAAGATGAGTTTAATTTGGTACACTATGTGATGCTGTGAGATAGCTTGTTATATAAAGGTCCAATTTACATGGTAGTTGCCATTTGAGTTATCTGAAGAACTATTAGGTTTTCCATATGTAGAGTTTGCATTGGAATTCTTATCTCGTTTTAGCAAACTGTTATTCTATATATATTCTAGTTACACTATCAAAGCCATACATAGTATCTTGGGATCCTTGTATTACTTATTGTAGCAGAACATAGTTGAAGATTACATAGGGTGGGGCCAAGTTTCCTCTCTCTCGCTCTCTCTCTTTTTGCTGAATAAGCTGGGGCTAAGCAATTACACTTCTTAGGGTGGTAGAGCAAGCCTATTTGAGAATGGCTCGAAATATTTGGATCTCATATCCATGAATTAATTGTCTCCAAGAGCAATGTATGGTCATGGAGATCTTAGCGCAAAGCTTTTGGTCAGAAACCAGGAAGAAAGCAAATAAAAATTGCCGGATAACAGAGTTCAGGCACTTTATTGTTTTGTCATTGTTGTTTGTTGTGCAAGTGCAGGAGTTATTTTCGTTCACGATCTCTCCCAGAGAAGGACGAAAGCTAGTTTGCAGAAATGGGCAGCCGATATTGCTGCTACAGGCAATTTCTCTGCTCCTCTTGGATCAGGCGGTCCTGGTGGCCTACCTGTCCCATATATTGTCATAGGTAACAAGGCTGATATTGCTGCAAAGGAGGGAATGAGAGTAAGTAGTGGAAATCTTGTTGATGTAGCTCGTCAATGGGTAGAGAAACAGGGCTTGCTTCCTTCAAGTGAAGAGCTTCCACTCACTGAGAGTTTCCCCTCCACTGGGAGTCTCCCTGTGGTAAATATCACTTCTTGAGAATTTAACTGAAGTTTTCTAAGACATGGTAGAAATAAGATTCAAACAAATAGCTATGTAGAATCCTTTTGACATGGTTTCTATTTCATTCCGTTTCCATTTTTTCATACAAAATATCATGTTAGTAACATATCCACGACATTTCATAGTACTACTAGTGGGTGTCATTAAGCCTGCAATCATATTACTGCCCAATAGTGTGCTTATGGGATTCTGAAATTAGAAACTTGCCAAATACAGGCTGCCAAAGAAGCAAGGTATGACAAGGAAGCTATTGTAAAGTTCTTCCATATGGTCTGTATCCTCTCTTTCCTGCCTTTGATGATCGTTATTCTTCTACCTTCTTTCTATTTCCGAGGTAAATTTGTATGTGTCAATGTCAGTTGGGATGTTGGTTGTACAGTTAATCAGAAGAAGGTATTTTTCTGACGATTTGCCGTTACCAAGTCCATGGTCCATGTCTCCAGTGCCAAAACCTGCTCAGCGACTGGATGATAATCTCAGCGATGAGGACCCCTTTTACAGGACCACAAGGTCATCTTCTTGCATCTAGTGGCTTCATTGTGATTTCATATTGGTTATCTTGAGTTTCCCTTACCAATTTCATGGTTTGAAAAACTATATGAGATCTCTTTTCTATTTTTGGTTTTTTTTGTTTATTTTTCATCTCATAGTTAACTTGAAGTGAGAAAATTTTATCACTTGATCTATGAATTTCCAGTCTTCTTCTGATTTCTGTGGGAAATATTTCAAAATTTCTTGTGGTTTTCCTATACTCTCTGACTCCCAGAAAATTGGGACGCAAGGACATTGCTTAATTCCAGAAACTGAGAAAAGTTTTTCTGATCTTTTTCGTGTTAAACTTTGATCTTAAATGAAATGGAAAAAAATGTAAAAGATTCTTCCAGTTTCCGAAGACAATAGGCAAGAAGAGTTTCAGACATTTACTTTATACCCCACTTTGATGTCTTTGTTTTGGGGAAATCAAACGGAAGTATGTTCTCTTACCATGGCTATGGATCATACAGCTTGAGCAGCGAGCACTACAAGTACAGCACGCTCCCTCCTCTCCCAGCCCAGAGGAATCTCACGCCACCTCCCACTCTGTATCCTCAGCAGCCCGTGAATGTTCTCGAGAATCACAGCTTCCCAAGATTCTCCTCCTTTGGCGGTTACTCAGAAATCGGCAGCACCTCATGGTCAAAGCGTGCGGATATTAATGTCTGAAAGGATCTCATGTCCACCCTTCAATTCTAGCTCGATGGATATGAGATGAATGATATTGTGATGTATCTTTTGTTCATCTTTGTTCCCTTTTTGGTTCCATTTTACTGTGAAACTCAGTCAATATGTCCATAATCAATTCTTTTCCTCGAACTGTATGGTGTTTCGTGGGCACAAGTTGAATGGGGATGTATTTATTATAAACAGGTTCCTATGGTCCTGAAATATAGAGAATATTCTTTTGTAGACAAGATTCTGCATTGTTTTTTGCTTGAAATATAACAGGTAACAAAAATTATCCCGAAAATAACAAAGACAGAGAACTCAGATGATGTCCATCGATTGATTCTGGAGCACAGAAATGAAATACATGGGAAAGACTTGAGGTTAAAGTTCTGCTCTGGGCTCTTCTTCGTCAGACAGGTTCTCCTTCACCTTTTCAGCTGTCCTCTGCACTGCTTCAGCAGCGGATCTGGCCGATCTCTCAACTGTAGATTTACTCGACCTGAAGCTCTCCTCGACCGCCTCCTTCATCTCTTGAACTGCATTGGCTTCATTGCTAGCGCCTCTAAAACTTCCTTGGAAGTCAGTACAAGTAATCAGCTCGAGACGTAATCGTCTCAAAACACCAGAATCAATGTACATGCACGATCAAGCCATATTACTCGATGAATTCTCCCATAAAGAGCTGGATTAGGTGGTTATCAGGGAAAAAGAAAATCGTGAAACTTACTCGAGATTCGGAGGAGAGAGCCGGATCTGCAATTTGTTCAAGAGGGTCTTGATCTTGTGCCACGAGATCCTGTGGGGGCTTCTCATCATGGAGATCGCGTCCGTGACTACTTCATCCAGGGATGGCTTCTCATCCACCTTGTTCTCTTCTGCAAGGTGCCGTGCTCCATTACCAGCTCCCCCAGCTGAAAGAATATGAGACGAGAGAAGCACGAACAAGAAGAAGAATGCGGTGAGCCCGGTGAACCTCGGTTTCATGGCTCAGCAATATTCCAGAGAGTGAGAATTCTGAAGTTGCAGTAATGGTTCTCGCACCCTTTCCATTTACCTTTCTACCTAGCATTTACCATTTCCTCCGGCATTGCAGGGGAAATGATTTGAACGTTTCAAACTGACATAAGCCATGGCATATTTAACGAGGAAATTTGTCTTCTGGAGGATACTTTCAGCTGTTTTACTTACAAAAGAGAATGCTTCCATATATGGTAACTGCTTATATGTCAACGGGAATTACTTTCATCAAGAAGAGAACGATCATTTCAGATTGGACCGCTCTCTGCAGGTTGACTCAACACATGAACTTGGTCAGAATTCCCTTCGAGCTAGCCTGGTCGTTGCTTTTACGGCTCAAGCTCGGAAAGGAATCCTACTTTTCTCATACGGGCCCTGCTCGGTCAAGCTCGATTTTCCCTTCTTTTTTTTTAATGCATCCAAACTCAACTTCTGGTGTATCTTGAGATGTGTTATGGAATGTACATTTTTATCTCATTGCAGTTTATCAGGAGACTAGGTCTAGTGATTTTCTTAATAAATAATATATAGTCTTCAATGAACATGGGACCACCATTAAATGGGTAACGTCGGTCCATAATACTATGTTTCCACTTCCTGAATAAAATGGGGCATTATTGTTGCATGTAAATTTAAAAATGATGGATAATTACAGTAAAAATTATATATATATTTTGTATTTAAACACTATGTGTTTTAAAATAATTTTTCGGTCTTATATTTTTGGTTCTGTATACTAAATTCTAATTCTAACGGCGCGCTAACATTATAATTATTGGCTAACGTAATGTAAAGATATGTCGATAAATTATCGACGTGCCAAAATTCGACCGATATAGCGTAACGATATGGCAAAAAATTATTGCCGATGTGTCATATCACAAGACTCAGTTAAATGTTACGTCAGCGAATCATTAAAATTAAAACTTAAGTATATTACAAAATCAAATATATAAGAGTGAAATAGACATTTCAAAATATATAGTACTGAAGTAGATAAGAAATAAGAAATATATAAGATATCGTTGTAATTTATTTTTAAAAAAATTATATATCCAAAAAAGTTTAAATTTATGGGTGGTATAAATTATCAACTCCAATTTTGTAAATGAGGAAAATTTATAATAAGAATTTTGCTCAATTGAATAGAGGTGACAAATCGTGTGGGTCCGATCTTATTGTGCTAGCCCGACACAACACAATAAGGGGAAGGGCACAATAAGGGCTGGCCCAAGTACGACCCTTTTACGATATTGTGTTGGGTCAACATGGCACGATAAGATAGGGGCGGTCCTGGACTGGCCCGATAGCCCGATAGCCCGATAGCCCGATAATCTCATTTGATTATGACTTATTTGCAACTATAAGTGAGTTCACAATTCGAATTTTTTTTCTATTCTTCAATAGTGCCTAATAGTCTATTTGTTTTTTTTTTAATATTCCTAATCGGGCTATCGTGCCAGCATAGCTCGGGGATCATCAGGCCTAGCACGTCCGATAAAATCATCTGGCCATGCCAACACAACACACGATAGACACTTGTGCTGGGCTATTGTACTAGGCTGAATTTTGCCAGGTCTACAATTGAATCTAGATTAATCATGGCATGTCGAATTGTAAACCCGAAATGCTACTTGTATGGCAGCTGGAAGAAATTACATACATTTTTTCCCTGATATCTTGCCAGTGAGAACAAGATAAGGGGATGGACGGTGGATGTGAGCCCACGGACTTGGGCCCAAGGAAAGCCCACCCCCCTTAGCTTGGCCCATCTACCCCTGGCTCGCTTTTCTTTTCTTTCTTCCTCCCTCCGTCGTCTTCCTCATCGTTTTCCCCCTGCCGCGCGAGAGAGGAGAGGAGAAATTAGGGCTAACTAGGGTTTCTGATTTCCCCAATCCGTCTCCATCTTCATCTACCTGTTGTGGGAGCAAATCGAGCCCTAGAGGAGAAGATCTTCTGCGAACTAAGACTTGGTTTCTAGGTTCCACTGCCCTACTGTCAACTGCGGACATTAAAGGTAAGGATCTCGTCTACTCAGGCCACTCCTTAGGTTGTTGTTGAGTGGTTCTCTGGAGATTGCTATGGCTGCCAATGATGTATTATTTCTGGGAGTTTGAGTTCTATAGTTGTTAGGGCTCGAGTTGATGCCAGCTGAGAAGTGTAGTGTGTGCTGCTAGTGTGGTTGTTTCGTTTCTGCTGAAGGGCTTTCTATTCCTCTGTGTTGCTGGAAGTAGACGCTCGTGAGGGGAGAAGGAAATAATATGTCACGACCCGAAAATCCGGCAAAGTTTCCCCTGTATTTAGGACTAACCAGGAATGCAAAACCTGTTATAACTCAGCTCAACACGCCACATCCAGCCACACCCATCCACAACCATTTCCAAAACAGCAGTTTTCAAACACCAGATATTCAGGTCGTGATATGTGACTACACGATACAGGGCTTCTATGCATACCCTATCAAAACACACTTATCCTAGTTGATCCCCGGGCCTAATTGGGCGGCTCCACACGACTGAGTGTCCCCCCTATCTGTAGAAAACAATTTGCAGAGAGTGTGAGCTGCAACTCAGTGAATACAAAATTCCATAGTGGAATAACAGATGGCTCACCTATATCCTTACACGACTGTATCAATTCATACAATTTATCTACCATGGACATGGGGTCGTTGGCAACTTGGCCAACTTCACATGACCCACCTAATGCAATGCATGTAACAAACATGGCAAACAAATAACCATGGGGTCGCATTACCTCTGCGACAGAGTTATGGCGGTACCGTTACTACTGCTCTCCCCAAAACAGTACCACGACCCCGCACCTCAATCATTTCCTAGCATTCTACTTCCCGTGCCCCTTCCCTTCGCACGCACGCGGGGGCCGCCTATTAACCTCTGGCGGTAAGAGTGGACCCGTCATCCTTAAGTCTCTTTCTCTTTTTCTTTCCTCTCCTCTCTGGTCTTTGTTTTTCATGACAGGGTCCGGGGGAGTCAACTCACATATTCCACTGGGATCACAGAGCCAGTGTCATTCCTGTCCCATGCTTATATCCCGCCGGGAACCCGCGGTAGTTCAATAAGGCCCATTTCTATTCCGCCGGCTTAGCGGTCACCATGGATAACACAAGCACAAGCAATATGCAAAATGAATGAATGAATGCATGCCCACTATCGGTATCACACAGATATCTATCAGCTACTCATTCCTCGATCATAACTACTATAAACCAAACACGAACAGATCATTCCAAAATGGAAGAATGTACTCACAACCCCTGAGTCGACCAGTCACAAGGCAGGATCCTCTAGGTGTTGATCCTGGTTCTCTTCAGCACCTATCATATCACCCACAAGGAGATCAATATATACAACCACGTTAGTAATTTATCCTCACCTACCATATTCAAGTAAAAGGTATTCTAGCGAGTTAAGGAAAACTTCTAAGGATTTGAGGGGATTTAGGGCTGTTCCACCAACTGATCTAAAGAGATGAGTCCCTCCTCGGCATCCCACACTGCTGTTATACCCTTCTCCCCTCACCAGCGTCTACTCCCAGCCACACAGAGGAACAGAAACTCTTCAGCGGGACGAGCAACCATACTAGCAGCACACACTACGCTTCTCAGCCAGCCTCAACTCGAACCCTAACCGTTATAGAAACGCAACTCCCAGCAATAACACATAAATTTCCAGCCATAGCAGTTCTCAGACAACTACTCAGCAACAACCTAAGGAAGGTTCGGGTATCCGAGAGCCTCACCTCAATGCCAGAAGTCGACAATAGGGCAGTGGAGTCCAGAACCAAGCTCTAGTCTGCAGCAGGTCCTCTCTTCCGAGCTCGATTTGCTCCCACAGCCGGCAGATGGGGTGGAGACGGATTCGGAAGTCACAAACCCTAATCAGCCCTAAATCGCTCTTCTCTCTCTCGCGCGGCAGGGGGAAGGAAAATGACGGCAAAGGCAACGCAGGGAGGGGGAGGAGAAGGAAAGGTGGATGGGCTGATGGGCCAGCTGAGTGGGCGGGCTCCCCTCGGGCCCAAGCCCGTGGGCTCACAATTCCTCCCCACTAATTCAGAATTTCGTCCCCGAAATTCAGTGACCTGTGCCAGGGAAAAGGTAGGGATAGTTGCTCCTCATGGCTTCCTTCGGCTCCCAAGTTGCTGTCTCCTTTGACTGGTTCCTCCACCGGACCTTCACTACCGGTACTCGTCTGGTCCGTAGGACTTGTTCCTTCTGATCTAAGATCTCCACCGGTTCTTCCTCATACTTCAAATGCTCATCCAATCCCACTGGTTGATAAGTAAGGACATGGGAAGGATCGGGGACATACTTGCGCAACATGGAGATATGGAACACATTGTGTATGCGAGATAGGTCCGGAGGTAGTGCCAATCGGTATGCCACCTTGCCCACCCGCTCTAGGATCTCATATGGTCCAATGTACTTGGGGCTGAGCTTGCCTTTCTTGCCAAATCGCATGATACCCTTCCAAGGTGATACCTTCAAGAAAACAAACTCACCATCTTGAAATTCTAAATCCTTCCTCCGCTTGTCAGCATAGTTCTTCTGTCGATCTTGGGCGGTCTTTAATCTTTCCCTTATAACCTTCACCTTGTCCGTGGTCACATCCACGATCTCTGGCCCAATCAACTTTTGTTCCCCAACTTCATTCCGACACACCAGAGTTCGACAGGCCCTTCCATACAGCGATTCATACGGTGCCATACCAATACTGGAGTGATAACTATTGTTGTAGGCAAACTCTATGAGAGGTAAGTGTTCATCCCAGCTACCTGAAAAATCTATAACACAAGCTCTTAACATGTCCTCTAGTGTTTGTATGGTCCATTCTGATTGTCCATCAGTCTCTGGGTGAAATGCAGTAGAAAAATTCAATCTCACACCCATTGTCCTCATGAAACTGTCCCAATATGTGGATGTGAAGTATGAACCTCTATCTGATACAATGGATACTGGGACTCCGTGCAGCCTCACGATCTCGTCAATGAACAATCTTGCCAACCTATCCGCTCCAAATGTGGACTTTGTAGGTAAGAAATGGGCAGACTTTGTCAACCTATCCACTATCACCCAAATAGAATCATACCCCTTCTGAGTTCGAGGAAGTCCAGACACGAAATCCATGGTAATCTTTTCCCATTTCCACTCAGGAATGGGCAACGGCTGTAGTAAACCTGAGGGACGTTGATGCTCGGCCTTCACCTGTTGGCAAGTTAGGCATTTGGCCACAAATTCAGCTACATCTTTCTTCATACCATTCCACCAATAGTTTCCCTTCAAGCCGTGATACATCTTCGTGCTGCCTGGATGCATGGCATAGGGTGAGTTATGCGCCTCCGTGAGAATCTCCTTCTTGAGCTCATCATTGTCTGGAATGCAGGTTCGGTTCTTAAACATCACTATGCCATCCTTATTCACCTCAAACTCAGCTCTCTTCCCTTCCATCACTCCTTGTCTCACCGTCGTCAAGAATGAATCCACTTGTTGGGCATCTCGAATCTGATCTATAAGAATTGGTTTCACCTCATACATTGCCATTAACGATCCAGTAGTGGTTACTTGCAGGTTGGCTCTCATGGACCTCAACTCATTGAACAATGTACCTTGAATGTTATAAAGACTTGCTGGAGTCGAGGAGGACTTTCGACTCAAAGCATCTGCCACTACATTCGCCTTCCCTGGATGATAATGGATCGTACAATCAAGTCCTTGATCAACTCTAACCATCGCCTTTGTCTCAAATTTAGCTCCTTCTGTGAGAATAGGTACTTCAAACTCTTGTGGTCCGTGTAGATTTCGCACTTCACTCCATACAAGTAGTGTCTCCATAACTTCATAGCAAATACCACTGCAGCTAACTCTAAATCATGTGTAGGATAGTTTTTCTCATGAGTGCGGAGTTGACGAGAAGCATATGCTACCACCTTACCTTGTTGCATTAACACGCAGCCTAACCCCTGGTGAGATGCATCACTGTAAATCACGAACCCTTCGTGGGAATGACAAGGACTGGAGTAGTAGTCAATCGGTGTTTCAACTCTTGGAAGCTCTGTTCACAAGTGTCTGTCCATTCAAACTTCTGGTTCTTCCGTGTCAGCTTGGTTAGTGGTGCGGCAATGAGGGAAAATTCTGCAACAAATCTCCGATAATAACCTGCTAAGCCCAAGAAACTTCATACTTCTGTTGCATTCTTCGGTTGTTCCCAGCTTAAAACAACTTCAATCTTCGACTGGTCTACCAATACACCTTCACCTGTGATGACATGTCCAAGAAATTCTACTTGATCTAACCAAAACCGACATTTGCTGAACTTCGCATAGAGTTGCTTCTCCCTCAACGTCTGCAATATTACCCTCAAATGCTGTTCATGCTCGCTCCTGTCCCTCGAGTGTACCAGGATATCATCAATAAAAACTACCACAAACTTGTCAAGATAAGGTTGAAATACCCGGTTCATCAAATCCATAAAGACTACAGGGGCGTTTGTTAATCCAAAAGGCATGACAAGGAACTCATAGTGTCCATACCGAGTGCGGAAGGTAGTCTTCAACACGTCCGACTCCCTTATCTTCAGCTGATGATACCCTGAACGAAGATCAATCTTTGAAAACACACTAGCACCCTGGAGCTGGTCAAACAAATCATCTATTCGAGGTAATGGATACTTGTTGCGCACTGTGGCCCGATTCAGCTGTCGATAGTCCACACACAATCGTAGAGTACCGTCCTTCTTCTTCACAAATAGCACCGGGGCACCCCAAGGTGACACACTAGGCCTGATGAATCCCTTCTCCAAGAGTTCTTGTAACTGATCCTTCAATTCCCTAAGCTCTAGTGGAGCCATACGATAAGGTGCAATAGAGATCGGTGCGGTGCCGGGTTCCAACTCTATAGTAAACTCAATCTCCCTGTCTGGTGGCAACCTGGGTAGATCTTCTGGAAAAACGTCTCGGAATTCGCAAACCACTGGGACTTTGCTAATCCTTGGGGATTCTACCCCTGTGGCCACAACATATGCCATATACCCTTCGCATCCCTTTCTCAACAGTTTAGAGGCCTTAAGGTATGATATGAAACTAAATGGAACACTCTTCTGATCCCCGCACCATTTAAACTCAGGCTCATCCGGTATTCTAAATATCACCTCCTTCCTATGGCAATCGATTGTGGCATAATAAGAGGAAAGCCAGTCCATACCCAATATCACATCAAAATCTTGAATACCCATAGGTATCAAGTCAGCTATCATCTCCTTATCCCCCAATAGTATAAGACACCCTCTACATACGGTATAGACTGCGACACTCTCCCCCGTAGGTATGGCTATGGACATTGGATGAACTAATGATTCTTGAGGCACAGTAGCATGTCTAGCATATGTTAATGATATGAAGGAATGAGTAGACCCTGGATCTATAAGCACTTGTGCTGGTCTATCAAACAAGGTTAAAGTACCTGTTACTACCGCAGGAGTGGCATTGGCATCTCGTCTCGTTAATGTGAAGACTCTCCCTTGTGTCATAGGCCCGTCGGTCTGTCTCACGCGAGGGTTGGGCTGACCAGCTACGCTTGCACCCGATTCAGTTCCTCGACCCTGGAAACTTCTGGTCCCACTGGCCGGTCCTCGTCCTCTACTCACAAAGGGTCTCCCTCGAATCCCACTCCCTCCAGTGATGCTCCCAACCGACAAATCTCCTTGCCTGCACTGCCGTTGCACATGCCCCTTCAATCCACAACGGTAGCAGGTCACTTCTCTCGCATTTAGCAAGGGACAATTCCTCTTCATGTGACCCACTTGGCCACAATGGAAGCACCCCATGGATCCCGCTCGGCATTCACCCATGTGTGGTTGACCACATTCCCGGCAAGGCACTGTCCTGGGAAGGTCGGTTGATATTGGACTTGATTGATAAACAGACTTGCCCTTAGCTGAACTGGAAGCAAGTCCACCCCTCTTGGATGTCCTGGAAGATCCTTCCGGACTAGAAGCATATCGGGTCTTCTTGTGCTGCCCCCTTTCCATAGCCTCATCCTGCAAGCCTTGTTCAACGATGAGAGCCTTATTGTACAGCTCGGAGAATCTTGAGAGTTCAAGGAGGGAGAGTCGAGATCTCAAACCAGTGTTCAGCCCTTCCAGGAAACGGTTGCATCTAGAGACTTCATCGTTGACCAATGTTGAGGCAAACCGCGACAAGGCAGTGAATCTCATCTCATACTCAGCAACGGACATGTCTCCTTGTTTCAGACTCAAAAATTCCCTCTCCTTTGCCCGTCGGTATGAGATTGGGAAATACTTGTCGAAGAACACTTGTGTGAACTGGGACCAAGTAACCTCAGTTGTTGGAGCTGGGTCCAGTCGTCTTTGAGTGGCCTCCCACCAATATCGGGCATCACCTGTCTGCATGAAGGTGGCAAGGACAACTTGTTGTGTGTCGATGACATCCATCACTGAAAAGATCTTCTCCATGTCAGCAACCCAGTTCTCTGCCTCTATAGGGTCCACAGTCCCTGAGAATGATGGAGGTCCCAACTTCTTAAAGGCTTCATATGGCACACGGTGCTGCTGCTCTGTAGAGTGAGCTTGTGCCGTCATATGTTGCTGCACCAAAATTGCCTGTTGCTCCATAAGCCGTGTCTGTTGTTCCATCATGCGTGCCACTGCATCTAGAGTATCTCGGACATGGGTGTCTCTCTCAGCATGCTCTCTAGGAATTTCCTGAGGAATTGTGTGAGAATGTTGTCCTTCATCTGGGGCCTGAGGTGTTTCCTAACCAACTACATTCTTAGTCTGATACCTTCGTGGCACACGACGGTTGCATCTGGGCCTCATATCTAATTTGTATCCTATCAATAGGAGCAACTTAAGCATATAAATCACTAAATAAATAATAACAACTCAGCCGTGGGATTTCTAACCTATCCTAAAAAAAACATGTGGGGATCAACCAGCTATTTAGAGTCTACAGAATCTCATAACCTAAGCTCTGATACCAAAAATAATAATAGCAGTGCGAGATGCAAAGGAGTGACCCCTCTCTTTAGATCAGTCGGTAGAACAGCCCTATACCCTCTCAAATCCTTAGAAATGATCCTTAACTCACAATAAGATATTTTCCTCGAATATGATAGGTGAGGATAATTTACTAATGCAATTGTGTATAAGTGTGTATATTGACCTCATTGTGGATGATATGATAGGTGCTGAGGAGAACCGGGATCAACACCTAGAGGATCCTGCGTTGTGATTTGGTCGACTAAGGGGTTGTGAGTACATTCTTCCATTGTGGAATGATCTGTTCGTGTTTTGGTTTATAGTAGTTATGATCGAGAAATGAGTAGCTGTTAGATATCTGTGTGATATCGGTAATGGGCATGCATTCATTCATTCATGATTTGCATATTGTTTGTGCTTGTGTATAACCATGGTGACCGCTAAGCCGGCAGAATAGAAATGGGCCTTACTGATCTACCGCGGGTTCCCGGCGGGATATAAGCATGGGACATGAGTGACGCTGGCTCTGTGACCCCAGCTGAATATGTGAGTTGACTCCCCTTGGACCCTGTCGGGAAAAACAAAGACCAGAGAGGAGAGGTAAGAAAATGAGAGAGACTTGAGGACGACGAGTCCACTCTTACCGCCAGAGGTTAATAGGCGGCCCTCGCGTGCGTGCGAAGGGAAGGGGCACGTGAAGTAGAATGCTAGGAATTGATTGAGGTGCGGGGTCACGATACCGTTTGGGGAGAGGAGCAGTAACGATACCGCCATAACTCTGTCGCAGAGGTAATGCGACCCCATGGTTATTGTTTGACATGCTTGTCACATGCATTGCACTAGGTGGGTCGTGTGAAGTTGGCCGAGGTGCCAACGACCCTATGTCCTCGGTATATAATTACGTAAGTTGATACAGTCGTGTAAGGACATATAGGTGAGCCATATGTTATTCTACTCTGGAATTTTGTATTCACTGAGTTGCAGCTCATACTCTTCTGCAAATTGTTTTCTACAGATAGAGGAGACACTCAGCCGTGTGGAGTCGCCCAAATAGATTCGGGGATCAACTAGGACAAGTTTTTTTTTTGATAGGGTATGTATAGAAGTCCTGTATAGTGGTGATCATATGTCACGGCCTGAACATTTTTGTGGATGATAACGGTGGTTCGGGAAATGGTTGTGGATGGGTGTGACTGAATTTTGCATGTTGAACTGTTCTATAGCAGGTTTTGCATTTCTGGTTTGCTTAAAAATAAGGGGAAATTCTGCCGAAATTTCGGGTCGTGACAGTGGACATGGACCATTTCCCTTGAATGATTGTCATCTGATCTGACAGCAGTTACTACATTTATCAACCCTTCTGCAGAGATGCTAAAGTCCCCATCCACACCACTGGACCTCTTCTCCCACAGTTTGGTTTTTGGCCGATCCGGCGAGGAGGGGAATGGCGGGAAAGGTCCTTTCAGATTAAGTGAATCCTATCGATGCTCTGGAATCTCGTTAACGGGCGTTGATACATCATCGTATCTCAGAAACAACACAATGGTATCTCCTGTCAGAGTGTGCTAGCTTCTCCGAATATCGGCATACATGTACTCCCCAGACAAGATCAGCTTCGAAGAACAAGTCACGCATTCCTAGCTGGTCCGATCTTTTCCTTTTTGGGAGCAACCCGTCCAGATGACATTAATGAAGGATCACGTGTTTAATTTATCGCATTAATGAGCTTGTGCCATGTTCATGGTATGGACCTGCAAATAAGTATAATAGCACAGCTTCCTTGAGCCATTAATTGACCTGGATATCTACTTAGAGTATGGCATCTCACTCCCGTTTGGAATGAATGCATAACCGTTCACTTATAAAAATGAAAATCTGTTTTTGTTTGGCAATGAGGATGATATGATCGATTCAGCTAACCACTGCCCAGAATTTAAAGCCGACCTGTGCTGAGCTTGCTTGGAATTGCAGTACAATAAGAACCTTTTTCTTGAGGGGAAAAGACTGTGTTATTAGCCCATTCTTCCTCTTTGTCGCCTGTCGCATTATTAGCATAGAAAAATTAGACCATCGGAGCTCCATCATGGACTTGATGAGCCTTCTGGAGATAGCCTTTGCCCTCATTTGCTTCCTCCTCATCCTTTGGCATCTTGGAAGCAACATCAAAAGGCTCCTGACTTATTGGCCGCTTGTTGGTATGTTACCGGCACTTGTGAGCCAAGTCTTGCAGATTCATGATTGGATTATTGAGCTCCTAGTGCACAACTCCATTCACAGCTTCCTCTTCCGAGGCCTGTGGTTTTGTGACATGGATATGTTGATCACGGTGGACCCTGTGAACATCCACCACATCATGAGCAAGAACTTTGTGAACATCCTGAAAGGGTCCGATTGAAAGAAAATCTTTGATATTTTTGGAGACGGGTTACTCAATGCAGACTACAAGCTGTGGGAGGACCAGAGAAGAGTTTCTTTGAAATTATTGAATCACAGGAACTTCCATCAATTCCATGCCAGGACTAGCTGGGATAAGATCCAAAGCAAGCTGATTCCTTTTCTAGATTGCGCCCCCAGGGAAGGGCTTGTGGTGGACTTGCAAGTTTTGTTCCAAAGGTTCACATTTGGTTCGATATGCAAGTTGGTTACTGGGTTTGCTCCTTGGTGTCTTTCCGGTGATTCCCAGAGGTTCCACTCGCATTAGGCATTGGATGATGCTGAGGAGGCCATCTTCTTCTGCCACGTTCTGCCCGAATTCCTATGGAAGTTGCAAAGGTGGCTAATAATTGGACAAGAAAAGAAGTTAAGTGAAGCTTGGAAGACTTTTGATTGGATCACAGGAACATACATCGAAACAAAGAGGGAAGAGATGAATAGAGCTGGGGTTGGGGGGGTGGGTGGGGGTTGGGTGGTGTGATCCAGATTGGATGAACCTGATCTCTTGATGTCACATATGACTATGGGAAAGAATGAGATATCGGGCATTGACGGTAATGAGGACAAGTTCTTGAGAGACATGATCTTGAGCTTCATACTTGCAGGAGGAGATACGACCACTTGGACTCCCCAGAATGTGGGAGATACTCGGTAGAAGTTTCATGCATAATATGGTTGATGTGGCGTCACCTCATTTGCGATCTGGGTGTTCGTGACTGATGTGGTCTTGTCCATAGACCTAATCGACAAGGCCAGACGTGGACTCAACCCAGGGGATGGCCAACTATTTATTTATTTATTTATTTTTACTTTGGGATGATTAGGGTATTCCATTTACGTTAAAATGCTGCAAAATGTAGAAATTTTCAAAAGGCCCTTTAAAGGTAAAAGAATAGCAAATGAGCAGTCGACTAATCGGTGCTCTAAATGGGGCAAGCCAGCTATTCTACAGCGTACAGAATCAAGAGTTTCGATCTGCATTAGATGCCGCCCTGTTCGCCTGTGTTGGAATATCTGCGGTTCCTTTCAGCCCATACGATGTATGTTGTTCAGAGCAAGCGACAAATATGGAGTCCAAGGAGCGCCACTTCCACTCCTGCACGAGTCAGAACTCCCCGCACCGGCACTCTGATCTTCAAACAGGCTGGAGCTAGGTAAGTAAGATACTCCATATACTGTAGCTGTGGTGTTGCAGGAGAAGAACAGGTGATTTCCAGACAGTTTTCCCCGCCACAGAAATATGCCCATAGCAAGTTGGGAAACGTTTGCCTCATTTCCCATCCTGCCTTTGGTGGGGGAGTTTGTCCAATATGGTCAACCAAGCAACCAAAGAGTACCGTGATTGAGGAGGGTACGAGTAGCTGAAGAGTCAAGTTGGCGTCCAACTACAGACTGAGCCGATTGTGAATCAAGTCGGGTGACCCCTCGGGTTATGTACACATCACAATCCTGTGCAATAATGTGAAACTTCCGAACCCAAGAAACGTCCTCGATCGCACTTATTAGAAGTTAGAGTGTCCCTGTCAATTGCCACTGGCACCCATTGCAAATTCTATAGTGATAAAAAGTGGAATTTCGATACCACATGTTCTTTTCTTACTCCATTACTGGCAGTTTTTGAAGGAGAATTGTAACCCATTTGCACATTTCATGGATCCGTAAAGACTATGTCTCTGAGTTTGCCCGAGCAATTACTCATAGAATAGATAGAAATCCTGATACTTTTTATTATAAGTTAGCTTTCACGATCTACATATACTCTATACGGCGGGAGTGTAATCAGATGATATATAAGTACAATACTCCCTCATCTCCGACTATTGTGGGTTCGATATTAAACTTGATGGAATTACGCATTAATATTCCGTTCTGTCCATTCCGAATGATACCTTGTCAAACCATTACAAACGTTAGCTTACAATAGAATCTATACTAATTAACCATGTTTGATCCTCTTGTAGTTTTTTTAGTCTTTATATGAATATTTTGTGTATAATTTATATTTGATAAATGAAATTATAATTCTAAAAAAAAACAAAGAAGCTATGATTAGATAATTTTTTCTTTCAAACAAACTAGATATTATTTATTCACTTTCACGGTTAAGGAATGGCACTCATTGAGTGCCATCTCCGAACTTGATGGGAACCGTTACCTATCTTAGACTTCGTCGTGTCTATTCCCTATTGTCATAAATGTTGATCAATCAATCTTTCTTAATAAAATAAATAAATAGCCATGAAAATTTTAGGAGAAAAATGTCCATGGACCACGATTTAATGGGCATGACATTGGCCTATGATGTTAGCTTTCAACTTCCTTTACATGGAATTGTGCATACGTGTTTTAGATATTATTTAAAAAGAATAAATGTTGAAATATCTCAGGTTGTTTTCTGTTAATTTGACATATTATAAATAAGAAAAAAATTGTAAATAATTATTTTTGAGATGAATTCTTTTTTCTTTTTTACTTTTGCTATTTATTTTCAGAAGCTACGCCTGCTATTGGCCACACTTTGGCTGCCATTATCGCTGCCTGGATATCTAGTTAGTTTTCTTATCAAGCAGCTGTCACCTTTGTCTACTTGTGCTCCATTGATGCCTCCAAAAAGCCACGACCGGAATCGGCCAGAGATCAGCAACGTCGGCAGCAAAAGGAGGGAGCTCTGGCAAGGTTATGTGGTAGAGGGGTCCCAGTTCACCCGAGTTCAAATTTCGATGTTTTCAACCGTATATCCCGGGACATGAGATTATCAGTGAACGGACCAGTGCTCTTCCTCACAGATAGGATCTCGAGCCCTGTAATTTTTTCTCGTATGCGTCTAGGTTTAGCTACAACCCGTTGGGTTTGTAGAAGCTTAAGCAAAACAGAAGGGAAAGCCAGCTCCATAGGATAAAGGTTTATGGATGATGGATATCCAATCCAATGCAGTCTCTGGCGATAGGACCACATACAGATGGATTCTTCAGCAGCCAAAAGAAGCCGTCTCTTTCCTTGTCTTGCTCCGGGGAAACAAGATAAGAGGATGGATGGTAGGCGTTGATGGACCAGTCCCTCATGTTCAGCCCTTTCTGTGAGGATGCTACCGTCCCCACTCACATTATTGGATCTCTTCTCGCAACCATTGGCTTTTTGGAAGATCTGATGGACGAGAGGGACACTACAGGGAAAAATAATTTGGAGAGGAGTGAATTCCATCGACACCCTAAGAATTCATTAAAGAGTCTGCATGGTATCTCCCATTCAACTATGCAGATTTCTCCGAATACCGGCCTTTGCATACCTTGTAACTTTCTAAAAGACAGTGTGCTTCCTAAAATGAGGAATTTCATAGCACGTTTAAGGATGCACGAGGACTCAAAAGGGTGCCACTGTCCCTCTTCTTCTGTGCGTCAATGAGCACCATGAATCAGCATGTTCTCCCCATGCAAAATCTTTGGGAAGCAGCCGTGCATTAGTTCTAGATTAGCCTGAAATTTTCATTTAGAGCGCAATCAGTCCAAATGATATGAGCGAACTTGGGACTGTGTATTTAATTTCTTGCGTGTACACGAGCTTGTGCTACTATTGTGATTTAAAGCTCTACAGAGTATACCACATGTGTTTGAGCAATCGATGAACTTGTAAATCTTGGAAAGCCTTCTTCTATTAGGTGAAATTGACGGAGACTTAAAGCTTGAAATGTAACAACAATTGATGGTGGGAGCCAATGGCAGTGTCCTTCCTGCTGGGCCTAGGTTGGATTTTTGCTTTCTCGGATCTCATCCATAATGAATCCCGGGGACCATCTCAGTTTGATTTTTCAGCTGGCTGGAATAAGATTGCAAGTGGGGTGCTTGAATTTTTCGGCATATCTATGGATCTCCTTGTTTACATAATAATCTGTTCCTGTTTGTCTGTGAGTAAGACAGAATTGCTTCAGCTAACCACTGCTTGGAATATCAAGCCGACTTGTGCTGAGCTTGGCTTGTAATTGCAGTACAAGAATAAGCTTTTCGTGTGCAGTCCTCACATAGAGGATAAGACTCACGACATTAGCCCATCCTCCTGTCCATTGCCTATTGTGTTATTCACGTAAAAAAATCAGAGCATTAGAGCTTTATCATGGACTCGATGAGCTTCCTGGAGACAACGTTTGCCCTTGTTTGCTTTCTCCTCATCCTTCGGCACCTTGGAAGCAACAGAAAGAGGCTTCCGACAAATTGGCCGCTTGTTGGTATGTTACCAACGCTGCTGAGCCAAGTCTTGCGGATCCATGATTGGATTACCGAGCTCCTAGTGAACCACTCCATTCACAACTTCCTCTTCCAAGGCCCATGGCTCTGTGGCATGGATATGTTGGTGACGGTGGACCCTGCAAACATCCACTACATCATGAGCAAGAACTTTGTAAACTTTCCAAAGGGGTCCGAGTTCAAGAAAATTTTCGATGTTTTAGGAGATGGGATATTCAATGCAGACAACAGGCTGTGGGAGGACCAAAGAAGAGTTGCTTTGTCGCTAGTCAATCACAGCAACTTCCACCGATTCCATGCCAGGACTAGTCGCGATAAAATCCAAAATGGGCTGATTCCTATTCTAGATCATGCGTCCAGGTATGGGCTTGTGGTGGATTTGCAAGATTTGTTCCAGAGGTTCACATTTGATTCCATTTGCAAGCTGGTAACTGGGTTTGATCCTGGGTGCCTTTCCACTGATTTCCCGGAGGTCCCATTTGCCAAGGCATTGGATGATGCTGAGGAAGCCATCTTCTTCCGACATGTTCTGCCTGAGTTCGTGTGGAAGCTGCAAAGGTGGCTAGGAATTGGGCAAGAAAAGAAGTTAAGTCAAGCTTGGAGGACTTTCGATCGGATCACAGGTAAATACATTCAAACAAAAAGGGAGGAGATAAAGAAAGGAGGGGAATCCAGATTGGATGAAGCTGATCTCTTGACATCACATATGAGTATGAGAAAGAACGAGATATCGGGCATCGACAGTAACATGGACAAGTTCTTGAGAGACATGATATTGAGCTTCATACTTGCAGGAAGAGACACGACTACTTCGGCGCTTACTTGGTTCTTTTGGAGCCTCTCGAAGAACCCGTCTGTGGAAATGAAAATCAGAGAAGAAATAAGTTCAGTCGCAGCAGAAGGACAAGAAATGCCCGGCAGTGAAGAGTTTGTGAACAAGCTGATTTACTTGCAAGGAGCGATCTGTGAATCCCTGAGGTTGTTTCCACCAGTTCCCTTCCAGCACAAGAGTCCGTTAAAGTCTGACGTGCTGCCTAGCGGGCACAATGTAGAGGCCCACACAAGGATCCTGTTCAGCCTCTATGCGATGGGTAGGATGCCCTCAATTTGGGGGAAGGACTGCTTGGAGTTCAAACCCGAGCGGTGGATCTCAGACAAGGGAACGATCAGACATGAACCATCTTACAAATTCCTTGCCTTCAATGCAGGACCCAGGACCTGTCTCGGGAAGGAAGTAGCCCTCTCGCAGATGAAGGCGGTTGTGGCCTCCATATTTCAGAACTTCAATGTTAGGGTCGAGGAAGGACAGAATGTGAAGCCTCGTGCTTCGATTATTCTTCACATGAAGCACGGGTTGAAGGCCCGGGTCTCCAGGAGATCGATCTGCTAAACATGTAAACATGAATCAGGCTTCTACTACACTGTCTGCAAATCGTATAATGGTGTTCCAAATGTGTTGAGAGTGTACCGTAGTAAGGAATAAAAGAAGCCTGAATCGAGTGTACCCTAGATTCTCTGCGAGCAATAAAACGGAAACCTGATGTGAAGTATTACCGTCTCAACACTGGCAATCATGCATTGTTCGTATGATCTGGGACTCAATGCATGCCTTACTGTCACGACCCGAAAACTCGGCAGAGTTTCCCCTGTATTTTGAACTAACCAGAAATGCAAAACTGCTATAGAACAGTTCAACATGCATAATTCAGCCACACCCATCCACAACCATTTCCCGAACCACAGTTATCAACCACAAAGAATTCAGGCCGTAACATATGATCACCACTGTACAGAACTTCTATACATACCCTATCAAAACAACTTATCCTAGTTGATCCCCGAGTCTATTTGGACGGCTCCACACGGCTGAGTGTCTCCTTTGTCTGTAGAAAACAATTTGCAGAGAGTATGAGCTGCAACTCAGTAAATACAAAATTCTAGAGTGGAATAACATATGGCTCACCTATATGTCCTTACACGACTGTATCAACTTACACAATTATATCCCGAGGACATAGGGTCGTTGGCAACTCGACCAACTTCACACGACCCACCTAATGCAATGCATGTATCAAGCATGTCAAACAATAACCATGGGGTCGCATTACCTCTGCAACAGAGTTATGGCGATACCGTTACTGCTCCTCTCCCCAAAACGGTACCGTGACCCCGCACCTCAATCAATTCCTAGCATTCTACTTCCCGTGCCCCTTCCCTTCGCACGCACGCGGGGGCCGCCTATTAACCTCTGGCGGTAAGAGTGGACCCGTCGTCCTCAAGTCTCTCTCATTTTCTTACCTCTCCTCTCTGGTCTTTGTTTTCCCCGACAGGGTCCAAGAGGAGTCAACTCACATATTCCGCTGGGCTCACAAAGCCAGCGTCACTCATGTCCCATGCTTATATCCCGTCGGGAACCCGCGGTAGATCAATAAGGCCCATTTCTATTCCGCCGGCTTAGCGGTCACCATGGTTATACACAAGCACAAGCAATATCTAAAATGAATGAATGAATGCATGCCCACTGCCGGTATCACGCAGATATCTACCAGCTACTCATTTCTCGACCATAACTGTTATAAACCAAACACGAACAGATCATTCCACAATGGAAGAATGTACTCACAACCCCTTAGTCGACCGAATCACAAGGCAGGATCCTCTAGGTGTTGATCCCGGTTCTCTTCAACACCTATCATATCACCCACAATGGGGCCAATATACACAAATGCATCAGTAAATTATCCTCACCTATCATATTCAAGTCAAATGTATTCTAGTGAGTTAAGGAAAAACTTCTAAGGATTTGAGAGGGCGTAGGGCTGCTCCACCGACTGATCTAAAGAGAAGAGTCCCTCCCCGACATCCCACACTGCGGTTATACCCTTCTCCCCTCACCAGCGTCTACTCCCAGCCACACAGAGGAACAGAAAGCCCTTCAGCAGAAACGAAACAACCACACTAGCAGCACATGCTACACTTCTCAGCTGGCATCGACTCGAACCCTAACGGCTATAGAAACTCAAACTACCAGCAATAACACATAGATTTTAGCCATAGCGATTCCCAGACAACAACTCAGCAACAACCTAAAGAGGGTTCGAGTAACCGAGATTCTCACCTCAACGCCCGAAGTCGATAGTAGAACAGTGGAGTCTAGAACCAAGTTCTGGTCCGCAGAAAGTCCTCTCCTCTAAGCTCAATCGCCTCCCACAATGGCAGATGAAGATGGGGACGGATTGGGGAAATCAGAAACCCTAGTTAGCCCTAATTTTCTCTTCTCTCTCGTGCGGCAGGGGGGAAATGGCAATGAAGACGACGAAGGGAGGAGGAGGAGAGGAAAGGAAAGGCGGACGGGGCAGATGGGCCAGCTTAATGGGCGAGCTCTCCTTGGGCTCACAATTCCTCCCCACTAATTCAGAATTTCGTCCCCGAAATTCAATTACCTATGCTAGGGAAAAGGTAGGGATAGTTACTCCTCATAGCTTCCTCAGGCTCCCAAGTTGCTGTCTCCTTTGACTGACTCCTCCACCGGACTTTCACTACCGGTACTCGTTTGGTCCATAGAACTTGTTCCTTTCGATTCAAGATCTCCACAGGTTCTTCCTGATATGTCAAATGCTCGTCCAACTCCATTGGTTGATAAGTAAGGACATGGGAAGGATCGTGAACATACTTGCGCAACATGGAGACATGAAACACATTATGTATGCGAGATAGGTCTGGAGGTAATGCCAATCGGTATGCCACCTTGCCCACCCACTATAGGATCTCATATGGTCCGATGTATCTAGGGCTAAGCTTGCCTTTCCTACCAAACCTCATGATACCCTTCCAGGGAGATACTTTCAAGAAGACAAAATCACCTACTTGAAATTCCAAATCCTTCCTCCGCTTGTCTGCATAATTCTTCTGTCGATCTTGGGCGGTCTTCAATCTTTCCCTTATAACCTTCAACTTGTCCGTGGTCACATCCATAATCTCTGGCCCAATCAATTTTCGTTCCCCAACCTCATTCCAGCACACAGGAGTTCGACACACTCTCCCATACAGTGATTCATACGGTGCCATACCAATACTGGAGTGATAACTATTGTTGTAGGCAAATTCTATGAGAGGTAGATGCTCGTCCCAGCTACCTGGAAAGTCTATAACACAAGCCTTCAACATATCCTCTAGCATCTGTATGGTCCGTTCTGATTGTCCATTAGTCTCTAGGTGAAATGCAGTATAAAAGTTCAATCTCACACCCATTGTCCTCATGAAACTGTCCCAATATTTCAACGTGAAGTACGAACCCCTATCTGACACAATGGATGCAGGAACTCCGTGTAATCTCACGATCTCGTCAATGAACAATCTTGCCAACCTATCCGCTCCAAATGTGGACTTTGCAGGCAAGAAATGCGCAGACTTTGTCAATCTATCCACTATCACCCAAATAGAATCATACCCTTTCTGAGTTCGAGGAAGTCCAGACACGAAGTCCATGGTAATCTTTTCCCATTTCCACTCAGGAATGGGCAACGGCTGCAATAAACCTGAGGGACGTTGATGCTCAGCCTTCACCTGCAGGCAAGTTAGGCATTTAGCCACAAATTCAGCTACATCTTTCTTCATACCATTCCACCAATAATTCCCTTTCAAGCCGTGATACATCTTCGTACTGCCTGGATGCATGGCATAAGGTGAGTTATGAGCCTCCGCGAGAATCTCCTTCTTAAGTTCATCATTGTTTGGAATGCACATTCGGTTCTTAAACATCACTATGCCATCCGTGTTCACCTCAAACTCAGCTCTCTTTCCTTCCATCACTTCTTGTCTCACCGTTGTCAAGAATGAATCCACTTGTTGGGCATCTCAAATCTGATCCATAAGAACTGGTTTCACCTCATACATTGCCATTAACGATCCAGTAGTGGTTACCTGTAGGTTGGCTCTCATGGACCTCAACTCATTGAACAATGTGCCTTGAATATTATAAAGACTTGCTGGAGCCGAGGAGGACTTCCGACTCAAAGCATCTGCCACTACATTCGCCTTCCCTGGATGATAATGGATCGTACAATCATAGTCCTTGATCAACTCTAACCATCGCCTTTGTCTCAAATTTAGCTCCTTCTGTGAGAATAGGTACTTCAAACTCTTGTGATCCGTGTAGATTTCGCACTTCACCCCATACAAGTAGTGTCTCCATAACTTCAAGGCAAATACCACTGCATCTAACTCTAAGTCATGGGTAGGATAGTTCTTCTCATGAGTGCGGAGCTGACGAGAAGCATATGCCACCACCTTACCTTGTTGCATTAACACGCAGCCTAACCCCTAATGAGATGCATCGCTGTAAATCACGAACCCTTCATTTGGGGAGGGAATGACAAGAACTGGAGCAGTAGTCAATCGGCGTTTCAACTCCTGGAAGCTCTGTTCACAAGCGTCTGTCCATTCAAACTTCATGTTCTTCCGTGTCAGCTTGGTTAGAGGTGCGGCAATGAGAGAAAACTCTGCGACAAATCTTTGATAATAACCCGCTAAGCCCAAGAAACTTCGCACTTCTGTTGCATTCTTCGGTTGTTCCCAGCTTAAAACAGCTTCAATCTTCGACTGGTCCACCGACACACCTTCACCTGTGATCACATGTCCAAGAAATTCCACTTGGTCAAGCCAAAACCGACATTTGCTGAACTTTGCATAGAGTTGCTTCTCTCTCAAAGTCTGCAATATTACCCTCAAATGCGGTCATGCTCGTTCTTGTCTCTCGAATATACCAGAATATTATCAATAAAGACTACCACAAACTTGTCAAGATAAGGTTGAAATACCCTGTTCATTAAGTCCACAAAGACCGCAGGAGCGTTTGTTAATCCAAAAGGCATCACAAGGAATTCATAGTGTCCATACCGAGTGCGGAAAGCAATTTTCAACACATCCGACTCCCTTATCTTCAACTGATGATACCCTGAACGAAGATCAATCTTTGAAAACACACTAGCACCCTGGAGCTGATCAAATAAATCATCTATTCGTGGTAATGGATACTTGTTGCGTACTGTGGCCCGATTCAGCTGTCGATAGTCCACACACAGTCGTAAGGTACCATCCTTCTTCTTCACAAATAGCAATGGAGCACCCCAAGGTGATACACTAGGCCTGATGAATCCTTTCTCCAATAGTTCTTGCAACTGATCCTTCAATTCCCTGAGCTCTAGTGGAGCCATACAATAAGGTGCAATAGAGATCGGCGCGGTGCCTGGTTCCAATTCAATAGTAAACTCAATCTCCCTGTTTGGTGGCAATCCGGGTAGATCTTCTGGAAAATCATCTTGGAATTCGCAAACCATTGGAACTTCATTGATACTTGGGAACTCTACCCTGGAGGCTACAACATATGCTATATACCCTTCACATCCCTTCCTCAACAGTTTGGAGGCCTTAAGATATGATATGAAGTTAAATGGAACACTCTTCTGATCCCCGCACCACTTAAACTCAGGCTCATCCGGTATTCTAAATATCACCTCCTTTCTATGGCAATCGACTGTGGCAAAATAAGAGGAAAGCCAGTCCATACCCAATATCACATCAAAATCTTGAATACCCA
>CXYZ01001234.1:89738-108251 GCA_900006705.1 Sonneratia caseolaris
ATATCTACCAGCTACTCATTTCTCGACCATAACTATTATAAACCAAACACGAACAAATCATTCCACAATGGAAGAATGTACTCACAACCCCTTAGTCGACCGAATCACAAGGCAGGATCCTCTAGGTGTTGATCCCGGTTCTCTTCAACACCTATCATATCACCCACAATGGGGCCAATATACACAAATGCATCAGTAAATTATCCTCACCTATCATACTCAAGTAAAATGTATTCTAGTGAGTTAAGGAAAAACTTCTAAGGATTTGAGAGGGCGTAGGGCTGCTCCACCGACTGATCTAAAGAGAAGAGTCCATCCTCGGCATCCCACACTGCGGTCATACCCTTCTCCCCTCACCAGCGTCTACTCCCAGCCACACAGAGGAACAGAAAGCCCTTCAGCAGAAACGAAACAACCACACTAGCAGAACACGCTACGCTTCTCAGCTGGCATTAACTCAAACCCTAACGGCTATAGAAACTCAAACTCCTAGCAATAACACATAGATTTCAGCCATAGCGATTCCCGGACAACAACTCAACAACAACCTAAAGAGGGTTCGAGTAACCGAGATTCTCACCTCAACGCCCGAAGTCGACAGTAGGACAATGGAGTCTAAAACCAAGTTCTGGTCCACAGAAAGTCCTCTCCTCTAAGCTCAATCGCCTCCCACAATGGCAGATGAAGATGGGGACGGATTGGGGAAATCAGAAACCCTAGTTAGCCCTAATTTTCTCTTCTCTCTCGTGCGGCAGGGGGGAAATGGCAATGAAGACGACGAAGGGAGGAGGAGGAGAGGAAAGGAAAGGCGGACGGGGCAGACGGGCCAACTTAATGGGCGGGCTCTCCTTGGACCCAAGCCCGTGGGCTCACAATTCCTATACACATTAGGCTTTGTTTTTCGCCTCATCCTGATTGGGAAAAACGCCTGCCTTTCAATCCATGCTAATGGCAGAAGCTATCCGGGCTGAGCTAATGTAAGATCCTCAATGTGGGTATCATTGTAAGGGTGATTTTTCGTGAGTTTGATGTTGTGCAAAGGGTACAAACTACTTAATCTGATATAGAATATTCAAAGAATTTTAAGGGAACAAAAGGTTTAAAGCCTAGAAAGGGCAACGTGTATATATTCTGCTAACTATTTTCTCAATAAGTCTGACATCTCGATAAGAGCTCAAGAGCCTGAAGCTCAGAGGGTACTCTCCCTTGCGAACTTCCTGAACAAGTGATCATCATATTTGCAGAGTTACCTTGGCCTAGAGAAGAACTAGGATACTGCGTAGGAATGAATGCATCCTTTAGACGGAAGAAGAATACATACATAGTAACTAGAGGTGTTAAATGGGTGGTTCGGGTTTGAAACTGTTCAGCTTGGTTATGGTTTGGCTCATTTTATTTGATATGTTGGTTCGATTATAAGTTACAGTTCATAAATATATGAAATCGGCCCAAAACTGTTCATAAGCTAGTCAGTACATTGTTTGGGCCAGTTTGACTATGAACGGTTCTTTTTTTTAATAATTTTTTTTCAAATTATTTAAAATAAATATATATTTTTTAATTTTTAAATTAAACCGACAAAATTTGACAATTGATTTTTAGTGTTTTGGCAAACTACGCCACTTTTGCAACGGTTCTAGGCCTATTTAATGGGAAAATATGTCAAGTTGGCTCTAATTCAATTTACCTATTTCTTAAACTCGGCATGTAACCCTCCAATAAGAGTGATTTTCAGCCAATTAAGAGATAGTTTGAGTCAGTTACAGATTTTTACTATCTCGAAATTGGCTAATTTAACATCTTTAATAGCAACCCTGCTCTAGGAAATGCCAGTCAATTTTTTCTAACAATTTAAAAAAAAAAGCTTGTGTTTTGCAATGAGATGAATGAAATAAAAGATATTTCTTGTAATTTAGTGATATCCCTTTTAGGGAGTACTAGAAAATAGTATCAAATTTTCATTATTTAATATTATAATTTAGTTTATTTTGCGGTAGTGTTATTTCCATCTCTCTCTCTCTCGGTCGGCGGAGTTGCAGCGTCGAGCTAGGGCTTCGAGGGCACGGTCTCTCTCTCGATCTCTCACAGCTAGAGGTTAAGAATTAGGTGAAGTCAGGATCTTAGCCTCGCTATTGAGCTCCTTTCCGATAATCGTACGTGTCTTGCCGGTGCAATAGATTGCTATCATTTCGTTCCCCTATCGATCAGTGTCACCTTCTCTCTCTCTCTCTCTCTCTCTCTCTCTGTGACCGGGCAGTCTCCGTTCGGGAATAAATTTTAGATATCTATTGGATCTTTGACTCGATTAGTCTCCATGTTGATCGGGAAATTGAGGGCCTGCTGCAAAATTGGTTCTTGTGTATTGGTGAGGGTGACAGGGTTCCGTTTATTTTGCGCAGAATGTCTGGAGAAGAGGAGGAAAACGCTGCTGAGCTCAAAATCGGGGACGGTAATGTTCTCTTATTGTCAGAGATTGAGACAGACTGACGAGTCTTTACACGATCGATTCCTGCAAACAATACTTCAATTTTGTCGTTGAATAACGATGAGGATTAGACTCGGAGATTGTTTATTAATATGCTCGTCTCAAATAGACATCTGAGGGTAGTAAAACATACTTTTACATCCAACCTTCGTGCCTATCAATATGCCTACCAATTGGGGCCTTCATGGTGATGACTGCTTTTTTGTCGGCAGAGTTCTTGAAGGCAAAATGTCTGATGAACTGTGAAGTATCCTTAATTCTGGACCACAAGTATGAGCAGCTTCGTCAGATGTCAGAGGATCCATTGAATCAAGTTTCTCAGTAAGTACATCAAATCTTTGTCACAGTGACAGTTTGGTGTTTAGGAGATCCATGATTGGGATTGCCTTTTCTAATAGATTTTGGAAAGTTCTTTTATTGTTAAAAAAGGGTTTGAACTGCTTTTGAGCTGCTCTGCTTTGGAAAGTTTTATTGGGCATCCCTGACTTATATGGTTAAACGTGTCTGGTAAAGATTCAAACTTATTCTGTGAGCAAAATGGTTTCAAGGTTCACCCAACTCTAGCCCTATTCTTTAAGAACCAACTTGGCATAATAGTTTGACTTCTTGTTATTCTTCTAACTGATCCTTGTTAGTTGCAGCAAGATGGACTGAAGTCTGTTAGTTGGTTTTCAGATTTACATTTGATAGTACTATGGGTTGATTGATGGCTTGTATGCATCTGACTATCTGTTGTGCTTACTCCCTCTTGCAGGGTTTTTGAGAAGTCTTTGCAGTATGTGAAACGTTTCAGTCGCTACAAAAACCCTGATGCTGTTAGACAAGTTCGAGAGTATCCAAGCACGTGGTTTCATTGAATTGTCTTATAACCTGTGCTCAGATACATAAAAGCCGTATTGATAACTCAGACATCAATTATGAACATGTGTCAACCTGCTTACTACTTTCATATCTTCATTAGATTATTTTACATTGTTCATAATTTAAAGGAAATAGTGAACATATTTTTATATATCCTGATTGAGCCTTAACCTATTTCCAGAATTCTCAGTAGATATCAGCTGACTGAGTTCGAGGTAATATGCCAACTTGTTTTGTGCAATATCATTTTTCCAAGAGTTTTGCTAAAACTTTGTGGGATCTCCCTATGTAGAATATGTTCTGACAGATGATGTGATTAATTAATGATTTCTCTTCTCTGAAGCTTTGTGTTCTTGGCAATCTTTGCCCTGAGACTGTGGAAGAAGCAATTGCTATGGTACCCTCTATGAAGGTAAAGGCTGATTTGGTTTCCCTGAACCGTCGATCTTTTCCATGTGTTAATGGAGTGCTATATGTCATTAAGCATGCATTCTCGGCGAGATGCTTGGTTCTTTTATGGCAGGTTTTGCTCAATAGTTTATAATATCCTGTATGGTTCAGTAATTACTAGGCCAGTGAGGCAACTCAAACTCAATAGACAAGTACCCTAAGAGACGTTAGTGACCTCATTGGTGGATCCAAAAGCTTGTCATAATAAAACCCGTCCATGAAAGTGAAGATATGAGACTGATGGAACCGTATTATCCTATTGGTTTTAATTAGTTATAGGGTGTAAATCGTCATTGCAAAACACAAAATAGCTGTTGCAGTTGAATTTTGTGTTTCCTGACTCAAGCTTCTCTATTTATGTGCAGACGAAGGGTCGGGGACTTGATGAGGAAGCAATAGAGAAAATGCTAAATGACCTTTCGCTGATCAAGACATTCGAATAATTGCATGTTTGGGAGGTTCATGAATGTTAGATGCGCATATATGACTACTCCTAAATCTGTTGGCAGTATCCTAATAGATCTTTGATTCGTGATGGGTCAAATATCAAGAAGTTGTAGCCCTGACCAAAACATAGAATTGCATGATCCCGTTCATATTCAATGGACTTTGTGTTTTGTCTCATCTTCTGAGGGACCTTATGACCATTTCCAGGAGATGTCTGCTAGGTGTATCATCATCAGAAGGCTGCAACCGTGATTAATACCAATCAAACTCACTATCTCTTTTTCTTGATAAACAATTCCATATTTCTCAACATTTCTGAAGAATTTTAAAGTGACTATGACCCCTTTGATCCACGAGACATGATGGGCGCCCACAGTAGTTCTTCTCACCAAGATTTGGAATGTATCTGTCATCTCTCCCTTGTGCCAACTGATCCCTCCGACTCTCTTAATCCGCTGCTTTCATAAACTCAAGATGTCAGGAACATTCATGGCTTCTTAGTTAAACTCAGTGGTTCGTCAGGGATATCGAAAATTTGCCTGACCTCGTGGTCGCTGTTCAATCCCTTCCTTCCAAAAGGATTCTTCCACAGTTCCACACCCAACCCCAAAGAGCAGAATTTCATAGGAGCTTCCTCGATTTCCTTGATTCTCTGCATTCACAGTCGCAGCTGCCCAAGTAGAGGCGGACGAAGGAGCTGGGATCGGTCGGTGACCATGGGGCTTACTGAGCAGAGACCAGGTCATTCACTAGTATTATCATATGTCAATGAGTTCGAGTCTCATGCTCAAGACGCTAACTAGTAAAAATCAATCGATCATTTAACAAATTTTCGAGAATGTGGACTTAGTGATGGATGGATGCATTGTATCCATCAAATTACATTTCTCTCTCTCTCTCTCTCTCACACACGCTATTTACATCTCATATTTACACAAGAAATGTTCCCCTTTATTTTTACTATCTTACCCCCTACAAAATTCCTCTTCATCAGCCCAGCCACATAATCCCGAATGCAAATTATCAACAGAATACGAAGGGAGTATCTTCCGGTACCTATACGTCGAGTACACAATGTTTCACCATTATACTTCAAGCAGAAGAAGAGCCGTCTCTCTCGGCCAATCTCCCCTTTCATCGACTTGGGGTGTGCTGTGTCTGTTCCATCAAATATAAAGTCAGTAGAAAACCGACAGTGGCTTGACTCGTGATGAACAGAAGAGGAGAAGACTGTTCGTACCATGCCGTGCTGTTCTCCACAGACCTGACCACATCTGACACAGTGGCGTTGCAAAAGAAACACCTTTGCCAGTTTAGGAGATGTCTCGAGATGCAGCCATAGCATGACTTATGGGAGCAAGGAATGAACTGGGCATCTGCTTCAGATGCGTAGCAGATGCAGCATATTTGTTTGTCAAGATCATTCGTCTCTTCCCACGAGTTTTCCTTTGCGGAGACCTTGGATTCTGCCATCAGTAGGCTCAGAAAGCTGTCTAGCTTCCTGAGTTTCACAAGGCAAGCATCCGCCCGGGAAGAATCCTCCTGGAAAACAAGTTCAAGCGAATGATCTTAGACTAACAAATTCAGACAGCATCAAGTAAAACTTCATGTCACAGACAATTAGCTCAGAACTACAAGTAGACAGAAATGATGAGACAGGTACCGGAAGATTTGACTCTTCAAAAGGAAAAAGAGAAGAAGAAAAAACCTCACCCAGTTGTACTTCAGGAGGTACTGAAACCCACAGTGGACAGAGTCCACGCAGTCAATGCTGGCAAACACATGAACAATAGTGTTTTGGTTCTGCTCCGGCTCCTTTTCACAAGCATCTAATAAATTTAATATGATCCCTGCAAGAGGTGCCAATAGCATTCCTTTGTTCACTTTCTCCGACAATTGACTGTTCCTTTTTACAGATCTGGAAAATGGGTGCAAAGCGTAAGGTTTAGGGGAAAAAATTGAACACTGAAGGACTCTCTCTTTCACCAAATAATAAATAATCACCAAGCTATGACTATTTTCTTGATAAATAGAAAAATAAATTACAAAGACAAATAAGCAACTTAACATTAAAGAAGAAAAAGCCAACGGACTCAATATGGATACCAGAAACATTTTGTGCAGAAGTGCCATGATTTCTTTCTAAATGCTGAGAAAAAAGTTAATTATGAAAAAGTTTTCCAGTGACACTGTCTGATGCTCTGACTAGATAGTAGTGCTACATGTACTTCTCAGCCCAGATTGAATGACCAAAGTCACCCCCAAAAAAAAAAAAGGGAAAAAGTAGTACTGGCACTTACAATTCAAAGAACTCAGCATCTGTTGCTGAGGTTAAGCGATTCAAGCTGAAGACAATTAACTCAGTCAGCCTTCGAAGATTTGTGTCTGCGCCAGACAGGAATGCCTGAGGGATCTCTCGAGTGCAGAACTCCAATACTCTTGCAAGATTGCAGGAAAGGTCAAATATGACACTGCATTTCCGCTGATGAAACTCTAATACCTGCAGCAAATATTCCACCAATCAAGAGAAGACTGAGAAGTCATGAGCCTAAAAAATGCACTAAACTGCAATTCTTGAATTGAATCTAGGCTGTAAATACCTGGTATTTTTCTTGCATTTCACGAAGAGAAACAGAAAATTCGGTCACTGTCCAGCTCATGGTATTAAACAGTCGATTGAGAAAAGCGGAGAACAAGCTTCCATCAGTGGTGCAAACCTCTCGCAATAATCTCTGCAAGAGACGAGGTAAGAAATAAGTGGAATTTTTCATAATTACCACTTAAAAGCTCCCCCTTGAGGAATCAATCAATGAAATGAAACAAATAATGTTCATGGCTCTCACCTGGAAGACCACTGATAAAGATGACGATTCCCCATACTTTGAGAAACCAAAGCCAGAGCCCTTGCATAACCTCAACAGGATGTTTGTTACAGGTATCCAGCATCTGTTATCAAAAGTGGACAATAGGGCTGCAGGCAACCTCTGTGTGGCTGCTTCATTGTCCTCAAAATTATCAAGAAATTCCTTGCATTGAACAAGAACTGAGATTGACTGGAGAAGAAGATCCCTCACATCAGCACTCGATATCCTCAAATCATTGAAGTGAGTTACTAGAAAAGTGACCTGACCAAACAGACAATTTACTATGAAATTCCTATGTGCTAAATGACAAACATATCATCAAGTCATTCAGAGAAGTTTCAGGGGAGGCAGGAGACGTACAAATGAAGCCAGCCCTTGTTTGATAAATATAGTTGGAGGGACAAATGGAGGATCACTCTTGCGTAACACATGAAAGCAATCAACCTGAAACAGAAATCCAGTATCAGCTCAATGAATGCAATAAAAAAATTATATTATCATATACCGGAAATAGGAACCCCTGACCAAACAGAACATGATGGAATAGAACTTGTTGATTTGAGGTTGTGCCTACAAATCTACTAATGTAGAAAAGAAAGAAGACTTTTGTGCAGTTTTCAAAGAAAATAGATCATGAAAGGGATGGCAAACATCAACTATAGAAAATGCCCCCACAGGCTCATTGTCTCAGAGGGATAATAAAATAAAAATATCTACTCTATGCAACAATATGCCATGACATGAATAATTGCAACAGAAGCAGACACATATTGCTAATGACAACATTTAAACACACATCATGTGCAAAGAATGAGACATGTTGCTCCCACATATATTAATAAAAACAATTACGTGGATCATTCAATTTCACCAAAGAAATTATGAAATTCAATAACAGATACAGGCTGTAGATAACTTATATAACTTATATTCAATTCTGAAGTACACTAAAAAGTGATAAGCATGCGTTTGAGGAGGAAACAGAATGAAGCTGTTATTTCCAGGTTACCACATAATATTATAAATCAAGTGAAAGAAGCTGTTCAAGACATATGCTGCAATGAACATTTTAGATCCATTTATGCTTACAAGTGAGGATCTTTCTTACCAACGATTCAACATAGAACTCTGGAACGTAAAGGAACAGAGAATCCACTTTGCTGAGTGATAAAAGCAATTGAACCGTCCACATGCAGGTAGCATACATGCCTCTTTGCTTCCATCGAGAAAACAGCAATACGCGATACCTGTAAAGCATAACTTCAATAATGAGAATTGGAGAACATAAAGCCCTGAGAATTAATGTGCCAGTCAACATAGGATGACAATATGTTGAAAACAAGGTGTAGATACTGAAATCAAATGCTCCAATGGGCTGCAAATTAAAAATGCACATCGCTTGAAGGTGCTCTGTTTCAGTGCAAAAGAATGGCATTTCAATAATAAAATTAATGTCCACAGCTATGTTAGCCGGTGAAAATGCCCTGAAATAATCACATAAAGCTATAAGAAGGATCAATGGAAATGGATATAATCATGTTTTAAATTTCTTTCTCCAAGCAATACGCTAATTAGAATTTCGAAGTAAATACATTATAACAATGAGCAGAAGAAAATAAAACAGTCCAAGCCCCTGATCCTTCAGAGAATAATCATTTTACAGGCAAACTGATGATATAGCACATCCCCTGCAAAACTAAATAGCTTGAGTGGTGAGACTCTCTAAAGAAACCTATGGATCACAAAAGCAGGCAAGGCAAGTGTGACTCCCTTTTTTTGCTCCCAAAACATCCCATATACCAAATATGCTATCACCAACTGCCATATTTGGATCAAGAACTGAGTAATCACAGAATGTCATATAAGAGTGGTTCTGTTGGATACTAAACGATAGCAACATGCCCTCTCAAGCTCTTACCATGCACAGTGTCTGACGCAATTAGCAATCTCTTCACGGTAACCATTACGATCTTCTTTTAAACGCTTCAACTTTCCACCATAAACCTGCTCCCTAATCTGTTTGTCAGTGTCTTCTAATAGAGAAATAAACTGTGATTGGTGGGAAGAGAAATATGATGCCTGCAGTCACCAAGAAAAATCACGTTCAATACAAAATTTTTAAAAGAAAATTGAAATTGCTTAAAGGGAGAAGACATGCAAAATTTCACTACATTACCTGCTTAAAGTTCGGAGCCAAACCCACATGATATAGCAGCAAAAGAGCATCTAGAAGCTCTTCTTCTCTAATTGTAGCCGAAGAAATAGTGCAGTCTGTTGATACAGTCCTGACATGCTGCATGGGCTGATAACCAAACTCAGGTTCAGATTGATCACTTGTGCTAGGTTTATCCACTAACTCATCATTCAGATTACTAGCACTGCACTCTGCAGCAACGTGAATGGATCTCTCTGGACTAGGACTTAGATGGCCACATGAACCTCTGGATATGTATCTGATGGGGTTCTTCAAACTTCTAGCATAGTCAACCTCATTACTAGAACAACAGCACGGTTTCTGCAAGGTTAAATGTGTAACTCTGCTGTTATTGTCATCCATGCAACCCTCCTCCCACTGAATTACTTCCTCCTCCTGGTCATCTACAGGATGCAACTTTGTTAGATGACTATATGAGCCACCGAGTCTTGTGATCTCACTGTGATGAGATTCATTGTTAAGAAATAAAGCTGCAGGAAAACTTCGTTGACCCCCTCTATGAAGAAAACCAATCTCAGAGCCAGATTTACTGGATTTTAGCCAATTATATACATCTCCTTCGGATAAAAAGTGAAGTATAACTGTATATAACGAAACAAGAACAGAATTGCTGGACACTCCAGGGGGAGGGACATTCCTATCAGCTCCTCTGTTCTTTAATAGGAGATCCTGCATAAATGTCCTAAATATAGAACCAGGGAACTGGGGAGGAGTCATGGATGGTGTAAACTGTATGACTAAGTGACAAAGTTCCCTGTGCTTCTCTTCAATCTGCCAAGTAACACATAACCCCTTCAACATCTATCAACAGGCATCATAACAAGCTCACACTAAATTCTAAAGTAGAATTTCTACTGGCAGATCAGTAGAACAGGAACAGCATTCCAAAAGAAATATTAGAATGAAGCCGCTAAGAAGAGTATACCTTATCAATTGCCTCAGATAGAGCCGCAGTTGTTAGCATCATACTACTTTCACATGAAGCATCATCACATGACCCAGGCCACCAAATAGAAGGCATCAGGCACTGAAGGTCCTCCCTATTTGGAGTCTTACATGAGAGAAAACCCTCAAATGTCAATTCAAAATCTACTGATTTCCACCAAAGCGCCATTAATTCTTCTCTTCTAAGCATATGGCATGCTAGTGCTAGATAAGGATATGAGCCTGAATATGGACATTCACCTAGAAGCAAAGGTGCTATTTTACAATTGCTTGATAGGGCATCTATTATGTGCCCAAAAATCAACCTCGATGCTTGAAATTCTAGGAAAATATCAAGAACCCTGTCCAAGCTCTGATAATCATGTGGTGCTTGCACTCTAAAAATTTTCATCAAGAAGGAAAGGACAGTTCCACACCCAACATACTCGGCACAGCCAGCATTTGATTTTATTATGGAGAAGAGCTCCTCACATATTGCTTGAGAAATGGGTACAAAAAGTTCTTCCAGTGGCGCAAACCTCTTCAGACTTCTCAGTTTCTCAAATGAAGAACAGTCATCATGCTCCATTTGCTGCACAGCCAACAACTTTGACAAGTAAAACAATAATCGAGTTGCTAACAGATTAACTGGAGGAGGTGGCTTAAGTGGGAGATAGCCCTGGATTGGATATCTAAATGGGCGGCCTCCAAAGTTAAACTCACAACGTTCACCTCGTGAAAGTGAAGTTGCAGGATAATACCCAGCTTTGGGCTGCATTCGTTGGATGCCATAAAATGCGACTCCAAGTGATATCCCATTTCTATAGAAAGAAATCTCACAATCTTCCAAATCTATGCAGCAGCCAATGACATCACCAGCAACCCAAGACTGTCCGTATGGCTCTGCTTCCTTATTCCATTTCCTAACCCTTTTGCCATCAAAGGCATATGAATCATCAGCATCCCCTACACCCTTTTGGTCAGTGAAAGGGCATGAAAGAGTTGCCCATCCAAGCTGCTGTATACCAGAAGTCTCTAGAGTGACTTCATACATCCATTTCCCTTTCCAAACACAGGCATTAGCCCTAATGCTGCTGAACGTTGCCAGACTCTCCACCAGCAATGGAGACTTTACCATTCTGATATCACCACATACACTATCTACATCAAGAGCAACAATATCTGACCCACAGCCACCATCCCCGATCCATATCCCATCTTGGTCACAACTCGAAGAATTTAAGTCTGCATTAATTTTTGCAAGCTCGATCTTTATGATCAAATGAAATAAATTACTATTAACTGGATGGGGACATAGACCCAGAGAATTACAGGGAAGATTGAAAATATGCTCAAGAGTCTGCTCAACAGACTGCTTTCGGAACTCACCGCAATATGAAATCAAACGTCCCTTCGACAAATTCTCCCTCCTATCCCCCTCATCCAGCAGCACTGCCAGTCCAGAAGGAATCCCATTAATCCATGGGCAGTCTTCTGCCATTTGCTATTCAGGACACGGTCAAAGAGCGCCCATTTGATAGTGTCTCCAAACTCAGCAGCTCAGCAGTTTAGAAAGAGCAGCGATCCACCTCAAAACTCGGATTCCAGATCATTTAAATCCCCTGAAATTTTCCAAATCCCAAACACACATTTTATACTCGGCAAGACTAACAGCCACCGGACACATTAAACTGCAAGGACACGACTAAGAATCAAAACGCTATCATCATCATTCAACGGCAAACGCTGAAGCACTTTCAGCTTCTCTTTTTTGAACATTCAACAATTTTTCTAATGATATACTGAACTGAAACAACCCCTGCAATGAAAATAGAGCTCCTACCGATTCCCGCCGAATAACAAATTTACCAGTCAAGAACTTACGCTGCCACAGGACGTTCGCCGCGCCAGTGAACAATAGAAGGCGGCTGTTGCGAGCTAGAGCTTGCGTGCAGAGAAGAAAGCCGAGAAGGAATCAATCCGACAGAACCTTTAGAAGAGAGGAAGTGAGCACCACCTGAACAGTGCTTAGAGAGAGAAACAGAGGCGTGATGAATTTTGCCAAGAGTTTTGGGACATGCAGGTGCAAGAAAAATCGAAGCAAGCAGATCCACTGGGGAAGAAAGAAAGGGATCTGGTGCTCCAATGCCACGAGACCTCCGAGCCGAATCCAATCTGATCCGTTAATTTCGTACTATGTCGATCCACGTGGCTGAATCATGTAGGGTGCAGCCTCGATGACGTTTCGGATCCGCGAATATAAGCCTAGTGCTCAGCAGCGCCGGTTGGAGGAATCATCTACTGATTTCGTCGCACGCCAGTAATGTGCTCTCTGCGAATGACAGGGTACCTTTTCTGAAAGTCATTGTGGATCGGGCGACTGGAATTGGATGTCCACGAATACGTCAAAGCACCAGTTGTAGATGATCATTTCTGTCCTTTATGGGCGTTTCACGCAAGCCGGTTATTATGCGCGAATCTGTTGAGGGGTCAACGTAAGTTTTTTTTTTTTTTAAGTTATCAAGAATAAGGATATTCAGTTTCATCTTAATAGACTAATTAATTCAATCGCGTATTATATAGTTTATATTTTATCAGTAATTTTTAAATATTAACTTTAAAAATTTTTAAATTATAATCTCATATATATTATATACTATCAGTTGATTGATGGACTAATTTCAGCTTACCCATGATGGTGCTCCAAGAGAATGTTTACCTGTTTATTTGCCGTCTGATTAGTCGTACTCAAGCTTAATAGAATTGAAAATTATCATAATTATTCACTTTAAAAAATTAATCTTATTAAATAATGATCTAAGGAGATACTATATATTATTATTCATTATTATCTATTAGTGGTGTAGGAATCATTTTTTTTTCCAATAAGGATATTTCATACAAGACAGGCAGTCGTGACAAGTATAAGCTTCCTCCTACCATTAGTTCTCGTGGAACGCTTGATTAATCCGACGGATCCCATCGCCTTAGCCCGATTTCATCACTGACTATTGAAGTATTCCAACTAGACTAGAATATACCTCGCTGATGCATGCGAGTATACGATTTCCACTTCTCTTTGGTGCGTGCGTATGTGAAGAAGTGCATGCGCGTAATGTTTGATGTACCTCATGCCTATAGTATAGTATAATTAACGCAAATAGGGGCTAATTTGAACTAATTAATTGGGCATTATAGATACGTAGTTTATGTGATTTTTTTATTAAAAAAATTGCATTTCATGGACAAGGGCAACTGGGTTCCATGGTCATGGATTATTTATGTTGGTTGACCGCATGGCATAAAGTTTTATATTAATATATATTTCCCTTTTGGAGTCATGGGAGTTCTTAGGTCACTGCATACGAATAGAGTTGTCTGTCTCTTTAATAGAAGCAGAACATTTTTCTATTGTTGAAGAGAAGAGAATCACAGTAAGTTTAAAATGGAATAAATAAAATATAAAAAATAAATAAAATATTAATTATGAGGATGGAATAATTGATCCCATAGTTTTTAAAATTGGACCGAGTTGGGAATTTGTGTAGGTATGAGTTTATGAGTTTATGGATTTATAGGTCAAATCAGAGGTTCAATAGATTGAACCGTATGTTTAATAAATAATAATAATATAATATTAATAATAAATTTACATAATATTATAATTTGAATATAATTTATAACAAAAATTATTAATATAACCATTATATTATATAAAATATAAATATAAATCTAGTAAAATAAAATACATTATAATAAGTTTTTATTTTTTTAATTTTAAGAAAGACGATTTTCTCACGGATTCAATTAGGTTCACCGGTGGGACCAGGAACCTACCAGTTCAATTGGAGTTTTTTTCTTTGAATGTGCAAGTGGATTTTTTTTAGGAACCGAACCGGACGAGTGGCTGGTTCCCCGGTTGAACCAGTCGAACCAACTGATTCGGTCCGATTTTTAAAATTATAGTTGATCCTTATTAGAATATAATTCATGGTGATATTAGTATATTGAATTTTTTTTATTCGTTAGTTTCAGTTTACAATGACAAAATTTGTAAGAAGAGGAGGCCCAATAATAAATACAAGAAAATAATATCCGAATTCAATTTTTTTTATATTATAAATATTTAAAAATTCAATAAATTCTACCATATTTAAGCTCGAGACCAGTCGAACCTCTCAGTAGTGAAATATTTTCGGTTATAAAATTTTTCGTCCGCAGGATAGGAAGCAATAGGAAGCAAAATTATATTTAATGGGAAAAATATGGAACCGTCCAAAAAAGGTGATACGACTGATTGATTTCAGTTTGGAAGTGACGGGGCCAAACCAGATATCTGTCTTTCCCAACAAACCAACCGTTACACCAAATTGCTGCAACTAATAAGCTCAAGAGATCTAGACTTCACCAGCAATAGCCATGAGATTGCGGCCTTCTATCAACCGCATCATCTAGTTCATTTCTTTCTCAAAAAGGTGATCCCGGCTATCAACTCGGTATAAGAAAAATTGTTTTAGAATGATACGTAATTTGCTAATATTCGAATCAGAATCATAAATGAATTACTTGGGCCACTAATCGGTCCTAAAATGATCATCAACTAAGTCAAAAAGGGTGCCAGTCATATGACAAGGGTAATCACAGCGTCGACATTGAACCAACTAATTTGGTAAGGTCCCGTACGTAAGATTTTGACCCCCAACACATCTTCCAAAAGCAAACTTACCCCTTGCGGTGATCTCCCTCCGAGTCGAAGCTAAGGCAACGAACCGGCTATACCGTTGTCGTCGGGATACACAGATGCTTTTCATCGGGTTTCCTTGAAAGGTGTAAATGGTCTCTGTTTCTTGGACCCATGAAGACGATATGCAGAGCAGCGGATCAGATTGGGGGGGAAAAATGAAGGGTTATATGAATATCTCCACTGTAAGTAATTATGATTATCTATATATACTAACCATTCGAGCAACAATGGCTATCTTTATACTCCCAAATACTCGTAAATTATCTTCCCATCCTCAATCGTCCTCTCCTTTTGTCGCCTACGATGTGGTCGTGGTCGGCCTCGTGGATCCAGCAACTCTAGGGTAGGTTTAGTGCGGTGGTGGTGGCCACCATGCTTTGGATAGAGCTTCGCATGACTAGTGGCTCATATTAGAGAAGAATATGCTCTTCGAAAATCGGCATTCTTACTGTAGTTCCCAGCCACTTTTGGTTGCGACAATATTCGCCACGACTATCTAAGGGTGCATTTGCCAAATTTGAAACTTAAACGGGGGCATAGTGTGAAAAATCGAAACTTGTGGAGGAGTTGACATCATAAAACAAAGGAAACCACTGCGGTAAAGTTCCAAAATTTACCACGTGTAGTCTTGACGTCCAATGGACATTCAAGGGGCAATTCGTACGCAAACTTTAATGGACGAAACTGAATCAGACATTTCATTAGATTTAATGTAATTAATTTAGCTAATACTAAAGAAAAAATGAAAAAAAACCTTTATTTATGTAGAGATTTCATCATCTGTAATTTGGCGACTCTCTCTCTCTCTAGGGTTTCTTCATTGATGTTGGCCATTCGGGTTTGCAGGGACGCGCTCGACGAACTTCGTCTCAGGGTGGTGTTTCCCAATAACACTACCTGCTCAAGACAAGGTTTCAAAATAAAAGAACAGCTTTTAAGTTTTGAAATTAAGGGCATTTGTTGCATTCTTGGAATAAAAAGTAGAATTACACTATAAAAGGAAGGTTAAAAACTCGAACTATATATATATAATATATATATATATCTAGCTTGGTCTGTGTGGAGTAAACATCATTGAACGCATGCATGACACATAAGTGTACAGAGCTGGATTGGTTCGATACCTCTGCAGCAGCAGTAGTTGCCGTTGATGCAGTAGCCAGAAGGATAACCTTGGCTGATACAGTATTTGTTGCATCGATCGGTGGTGCAGCCCGGCATTGGCCTAGACCACATAGGACAATACCATTGCTCGCCTGATCAATGTGTGCACAAACATTTGCGTCAATTAATAATCTACAGTATACCTGGGAAAGAAGGAAAAAAAAAAAACCTTCTCGTGTGTTTTTCCTGTCGGACTCAGTTACAATTTCTGCAATACTCGTGACGTGAGAATACAGTACAATGATACAATTGCAGGTGACTAACTAGACAGGCAAGGGAAGATGATGAGGAGCAGAATGCAACGATACAGGTACAGTGTCATGTCTGATATCAAGTTAAACTTTTACTGGATTTATTATTTTTTTCTATGCAAATCATATGATATTCATAGGCATGATAGAACCCAATTGGTCTATTAAGGGGTACAAATCTCCACAGTAATAATTTCTTCTTGTTTCCGAACTCTGTGATCTTGTTCGTGAGAAATAACCGCCGAGCCATCCTAATCAACTCATATTGATAATCTCTAATGGGTTGCAGTCCAATTTTCACTATCGATTTTCTTCCCTTGTCCGAGCACAAAAGCCAAGAGAGACTAGTTACTAACAAGACCATTCTAGATCGGAAATATATATATATATATATATATATATATATACAAGAACAACAACATATAAGGTATAATAGTGTTGAACAGGTAAAAGAAACATGACATCCTATAAACCGTACAAAAAAAAATTGGCATGACGAGTGCAGGGAGAGAGGGGGAGGACGAAGACGATTACCACACGAGTAATTGACAGAGAGGATGAATAGAAGAAGAACTGATGAGAGGTACATGAGCTTCATGATGCTGAACAACTGTGGGTACTCCCCTTTGTGTAATTATCATGAACAATTCTCTTAAATTAGTTGCCAATTTTCAAATTTGGGTAATTTTTGAGTCTCTTGCCAAATTTGGGGTTGTTGCATACCAATATTAGATGTGTGTGTAAATCTGAATTAAGCACATACTTCAACAAATTTTTCATATTTGTCATGAACTTTTTTATATATTCCGATCATGTATCGATTTTACTCTTTTTTTAATCGATTTTAGTAGGATGTTAATTTTCTGTCAAATAATCTTTTGTGGCACATTAATTTTTTTGACGAAAAAATAAATTGTGTGTTAAATTTGATAAACGACATATAGTTTGTATCTAGTTAAGGTATATGAAAAAAAATCCATACTAAATTTGAAAAGAAGATCAAAGTTGGTGCTTAATTAAGATATTAATCATATATATTTTTTGTGTGTATGTTTGTATAGAAATTCATGATGTATCTCTCTCGACTGATTGTTTTCTTTATTCACGAAATTAAATTAATGTGAAATATTATTTTAAGGTAAAAAAAGGAACACATACCATATTAATTCAACCGATTGCATTGGGTGAGCAGATTCTACCCCCATTTGGTTGATGTGAGTATTCTACCAGTTCATGGCAAATCCACACCTGCTAATGCAAATGCTTAGCTAATATCTTGCTAAAATTGGAAAAAGCAATTACACCCATGTCAATACCTCTTGTTTTTTTTTTTTGTTTTTGGATAAGTAGGCCATGACAATATCCAATATTAGGTTAAATAATTCAACATTCATTCTCTTTAAATAGGTTTTCATATTTAAATCTTGTAAATTTATGTTGGTTGAATTATATATTTAAATGGGTTAACCTGACCCCGATATGAATTTATCGATTCCCACTTACCCTTCCTCCGTACGCTCTAAAGAGAAATAAATAAGCGTAATTTTGTTTGAAGTAATAATGGGACTGATTTGAATCTTACAAATAAATAAAAAAATATATTACTAAAAGCATTTCATAGTCAATAAGTGGATGGAGTTCAAATTTAGACTAACTATGAGAAATTGAATTTCGGAGTATACTATACTTAGATAGAATAAATGGGTATTAATGGAGAAATAATAAATGGATACTTGCGGGGTTGATAATGTGTAACTGCGGGTGCGGACAAATATTACGGAGTACCCAATCAGGTTAGTTTTCAATATTGGAATTACGGTCATTTTAAATTTTGAATAAAATACTTTAATCTTGAAATTGTCGCAACTCTAGTCCATCCGTTGAAGGTTTTGTTGACAGAGGCAGACTGTTATTAGTTTTAAAAATCACAGCAGGCCGACCGGTTTGACAGATTCAATAGGGAGCTGACCATTCATCCAGTATGGTTCCTATAGAAAAAATGATGTAAACTTTGACTGAACTGGTTGGTTTCTCGTTCGACCAATAAAATCAATTGAACCAGTAGAATAAATGATTAACTTAAAATTAAAAAAATAAAAATTTATTAT